>PNEQ01082856.1:0-27939 GCA_003012365.1 Medauroidea extradentata | reverse complement strand
CAGAGTGCCACCGTCAGGCGTCGAAGCTAGGCGTCGAGACGCTCAGTATTGTGGGCCGAGGCGCCATCATTGTCGTTGTTTTGGGCGTCGGGACGCCATTAAGTGTTCACCGAGTCACAAAGTACGTCGGGCCGAGACACCTCTGGGTAGTAAGTGGAGAGAGACAGTGATTGCGCGGCATTTAATATTCCAATTAGTTTCCGGGGCTCCGTGCGCGCGACCGCATTACTTAAGAGCCATACCGACAAATCGACATAAGTATCGGTCCGCCCCGAGAGGACAGCAACGACGTGCTACCCGGACAAAAAGACTTGCAACTCTTTCATTATCTAGTAACATAGTATCCAGAACTTGCACAGAGCAACAATAGACGACAAAACACCCGCAGAAACAGTTAAATAATAAAAATCTTAAAAAAAACCGAACGTCGTAATTTACTAAATGTCCAGCACCGTGATGTTCATATCTAAATACGGCCGCGAAAATACCTGCTTCTGCAATTTTTCCATCGCGTCCACCTGTTTCTAACATTCAAAGATGTATGCACAATCTAAAAATATTGTGTAATTTTACAAGGAATAGTCTTCGAATCCCAGTGGCTAAAGGAAATCGTTCGTTGTAATGATACAGAGGTTGTTCGTGTAAAAAAAAAAAAAAAAAAAAATCACGTTTGTCTGCAGAAGACAACCGATTTAATGATACTGCTGAGGGTGTATTATTGAACGTATCTGAGCGTTATTTGGCTGACGTATAAAGAAACTCGCCATGTTTAGTTGGCAGTTTACAAATGTTCGATTCCATACACAGCTGCAAACGAAACATTGTTTACGTAATTATTATAATGTGTATGTATGAGTTCTAAGATTTCAAAATTACGTGTGGACAATTCTTTGAGCTCTTTGGGATAGAGGTCATATAATTAGAAATTAAAAGAGTTTAACTTAGTTCTTGATTTGTTAGGTCACAAAGCTTACAAAATTACACAAAACAGCAACTAGCTATGACTTTCACAGCACTCTTATTATGCACACAATTACTACTGCACCACAGAAATGTTAACAAATTTTTACAATTGAAGAACAAAAAAAGTTTACCGTTACTTAATTGAAGACTACAAATCACAATAAAAATTCTCTCACATATCCAATTAACATTCCCTCAGATAACGACAATGTCCAACCTTAACAGTCTGAAGTGGTGATGACTCACCATGTGCTGCACTGCACCCCGAATGCACCACTGTCTGCACTCTTGAGGTCTTCGGTTCGACTCCCGTCGCGCATCTCATTTTTGTCCGTCACCGCGTAGCAGACGTTCTATTGTTTCGCCCAATACTGCTCCGAAGGTATGTGCCTGCCGCCTCACAGTAGACCCTGACGTCACCAAGATGTCTTCACCAGTCTCTCTCCACAAGCTTAGCACCTCCTTCTAGCAGGACCAATAGCGAACTCTCCCCGAATTGGCCGTTCGGCGTATTTATACTCAACCTTCAATTTGGGGAATAATCCAATATTAGGGGTCTAAAGATAGACATTACATCATTCATACCTTCCGAGAGTCATGTGGGCAAAGGCTTCATCAGGGAATCCCTATTACGTTTCGGGAGTATTGCAGCATCCCTGGAAAAACAATGACGTCACTATAGTCGACTCATCGGCCAGTGCACTAGTATGATGAAAATACCTAATGCCAGGCTAACACGCAACAATATATATGGCGAAATAAATATTTACTATAGATAATTACCTATTGTGCTTCTAGAGCAAAACTCCAACAGCAACACTCTTGATTTTGTTGACACAGTTGCCACCTATCAATAAAATAATTAGTTGACGTAAATCTAATAATATGTTTGGAAGTTCACAATTGCACAGTTTGTTGTTCCAACCAAACCATAAGTTTTGTGCACGCCATAAGTTGTTTTTAGTGACACCTCAAGAGTAATTTTCCGATTTTTGTATCAATTAACATTATAAAGGTATTTGGAAGTGTATTTAATCATATTTCATTCATATACAAACGTGTGGCTTGCTACAAAAATCTAAGTGCAGCAAATCAGTGTTTAGTTGTTCTAACCAAATATAACACTTGGGCACAAAAAAAAATGTTCAACTAAAACTCTCTTTCAGTGTAGTTGTTGTAGGCACTGACCAAAATCTCTTAACCATCAAACAGCCCGAAAAAAATGTACAACACTAAATTAGTCTTCGAAAAAATATGAATACAAAACACCGTAAAAGGCGTACTACATTTGTAAGTATATCAAATTTTGAAGGTTATTTAACCGAATATAATTTAAATATATAATTTAAATTAACGTAAGCCATCACAGAATAGTGGGCTGTATTTATATTGTCCTTCCAAGATAATACTGGTACAAATGATCTACTCCAAAACACATTTATTTGAGCTGCGAAAGGAAGATATTTAATATTTGTGGAGAGTATTTGAATTATTGAAAAGTTGGTACAGACTGCGTATAGAGTCAGTCTATTGCATACGTTCCTATGGAATAAATATAGTGAAAATGAATGTAATAAGTGCCAGTAGCGACACAATTATCTTAAAAAGTTAACTTTTTTTGCTTACGAAGTGCGTAGTTGGTAATTAAAGCATTGCCGAGAGGTAAACAACATTACGACTTTCGTCATTTTTATACATAATAACTTTTACGAAAGTGATTGCATTCATTCACAGTCCTTAATCGTTTACGAAGTCGAATAACAAATAGTTAAAATATTAAACTGGGACTAGAATGGTCACAATTACATGAAAATCCACTACGTGTTCCCGCCTCCGGGTATGGTCACATTGTGTATGAAAGAAGGCCGGGGTGAAGGTTGGGCCGGTTGCTAGCGAGACATACTTGCCTCCCGTCCAGCCTGAGAAATGGATCAGGTGCGATAAGGTAAGTGTGGAACACAGACGTAATGAGGAAAGCGGAGGGAAACGGAAGTTTCCCGAAAAACTCGCTGGCTAACACCACGTTTCCCACATTTGTAAAATTTGGAATAGAACCCGCCGGGAATCTAACCCGAATCACCCAGGTATGAGGCAAGAGTTCTGACTCCTCCTCGACCACTGTGGCCATTACCGTGTACCATACATTCACACACACACACACATTATATATATATATATATATATATATATATATATATATATATATATATATATATATATATGCGTGTGTGTGTGTGTGTGTAGGTGTGTGAAGGTGTGTGTGTGTTGGTGTGTTGGTGTGTGTGTGTGTGTGTCTGTGTGTTGGTGTGTGTGTGTTTAAGTGCTAATATTTTGTGTAGAGTTATTAGATTTGTAGGCTACAATTTTCCAATTTCTTGTTCTGTGCAAAACAATTTCTCTTAATAGAGGATTGTTTACTTGTAAATTATTTTCACACGCCTTTCTCTCACGTGTTTCACAAAAAGTGTTCATGTATATTTATTTAAGCTATCTCCAAGCCTGTCTACGAGACGAAAAGGCTACTTACCAGACATTTACAGGATGAGTCAGGACGGGTCGTATTAATTTGCGGGGTGACTCCTTATGAAAAAGTTATTCGAAAATATGTTTCCAGTTTATCAGTAAAAAGTATTTTAGTGAGAGTAATGCTTCCCTGAAAATCGACTGTACAACTTAATTTATTTTCATATAAAATGAAATACTAGAAGATATTCAGTAATGGAAATCTTAATAGTGTCAAATCACTTAAAGACTAAGACATTTTTTTTATTTTATGTAAAGAGATAAATGTTTATAGTCGATTTTCAGGATAGGATTAATCACGCTGTAATTAACTCCGTCCTGAATCAACCTGTGGGCATGGTATCCATAAACTACACTCAGAAGTAAATTCTTATTAGTGTGTTAAAGCAGCAAACACTGTCATTCAGTTGGCAGGCACACGGAAGATACAACTCTGTCAGCGCGCAGACAGTGTGTGCTGGCAGTACGGGCAGGCCAGGTGGTCACGTATACAGTTAGAGCTGACCAGACTGAGAGGTCAGCAGGCACCGCCCTAGTCCTGGAGCTGACCCATGAGCTGGGCTTCCCCTCCTTCATTGCCCCAGGCCAGTTCCGCGAAGTGCCACCGCCAGATTATACGTCGCGTCGTCTGTACATGACCTTACTACTTGCTGGTCCTCGTCGTCCTCACAGCTGCTAGCAAGGCAACATGCTCTACCTGCCCGCACTACGCTGCTGTAACTACCTCCTTTCCTGCTACACTCGTCAGACATGGTTAGGGGACCGCTCAAACATAATTAGGGAATCACGCAAAACCAATTAGAGGACAAGAAACGATGAGAACCCAACTACGCACGTCTGGAATTCATTAGGCCATAGCATTACAGCTAGACCAGAGTCTAACCGATCTTCTAATTAAATTTGACTTCTGATCAGTGTAATTGCTTTCACACGTTTTCCGCTCTTTATCCAAGTGTTTCTTACCCTAAACAAATCGTGGAAATAGGTATTTTTATGACATATTTAATCTGGTTATCATAAAAGATTTTTTAAGACTTTGGTGCAACTTATTTACAGGTCTGCGATTAAATATCGTTATCTGATAATTGGCACCGACGTAGCGGATGGTATGTGCAGAGCAAGCGAACCGGGTCTTCACGTGCACAGTCGGAATTTAATAGACCCTAGCGGTTTTTAGCTGTCCGTGCACGAAAATATCAAATTGACTTGAACCAAAATATTTTATGGGCGAATATTTACTACCATTTTCTGCCCATCATGTGATGTCTTGCACATCTCAGCGTGTTTATTTCATTCTACTACAGAGCACTCAGACGACACAACGCAGGTGAACATTTTGTGTTGCGCCCATAAAAAGTGAGATTTAATCGGCAGGCCTTTTCTGAATCTCAGCACATAAAGGTTTGACTTTCATCAACGCGCATGATTTCGGCTGAGAAATTTTATGTATCGTTCTGGGAGTACTGGGTACCGCTATGTTCGTTACTGTGTGGCGATGTTTTTATTGAGTCACAATGATAGGCTCTGTGCTCTCAACGTTACGTCGTGATTACGTACAGTATGTCACCTTGCCACATTCATGGCTTCAAACATGATAGCAGTACTTTTCTTTGTCAGATGGTATTGCCGATGACTAGAACTTGTTTTGTTCAGTGTTGATGTGAAGTCATTTTGGCCAGCGCTTAACAGCTAGGTCTTCAGTGCTGGTCAGCGACGGAATAGAAGGGTAGGGTAAACGAGAAGACCCCGAGAAAACTCCCTTCCTATGGCAACGTCCACAGAGTTTTCGTAGTTCGAAAAATTTTAATGGATCCAATATCGCGGTGGTGTAATGCGAATGGTTCGATCAGTACACCGCCGCGGCCTCCGAGTCTGCGTTAATAATAGACTTCATGAGCGTATTCAAATTTTAGCGTTAGCTTAAGTAGCATGCAGTTAAATACCGTCAGCTGGATTCTATTTCTAATGGGTAGCTGACCTTCAAAGCTTCCGAAAAATGTGCCAGTAGCACAAAATGTCACTGCCTGTACTGGAGTAAATTTGACGCAGTGCAATAAAAGTAAATATTCAAGTTCTAATTGGACACTCATATAGTCGACAGCAAGGTCATTATAGACGGTTTATACACAAAATAAAACCAGGACAGAAACTTGGAAAGGAGTTGGCCATGGCCTATGTTAAGGTATCATTTCAGATTTTGCCTGGAGCGATTTTGGGGAACCATGAAAAACCGAAATAAGGATGACTGAAGCGGGGATTAGAATCCGGGTCCTTCCATATGGGATGGAAGGCAATAGAGTGGCAACTGCTTCAAACAGGTGACATCGTAGTGTGTGGGCAAACATGCCTGATACTCGCGTTGAGAGAAGTACTCCCTGGTGCTGTTTGTGGAGGAATCCGTATGCAATATTACACATCTTGTTGGACAGGAACTGTCTTAATGTGATTAAGCAAAAAAAAACATAAATATTTGTCTATAACATTTGACTTTACGATAACTTCCCATATTAGGCTTGTTATGTACTTTTACACAATTGAGTTGGTGGAACTGAAGTCAAGCAGTCTTGATATTACGTTTCCGATAAACAGGAAACTTAGCTGCTGGCAGAGAACCAATAGGCTATATATGCCATGTTTCTTATGGTGAAAATGTTTATTTCTTAGGCTTAGATATAGCTTACTCGGCAAAACCTGCAAATAGCGTTTCGTAAGTAAACTGAATATTTCGTCAGAAGATGGCCTTGCTGTATTTTAATAATTTGTTTTGTTTCCGGAATATTTATGTGATATCCTTTTAAGGAAAATATATGATTAATTATAATTTAATAAGTTCGTTTCAAATAAAGATTTCTTAATTGTTTATCAACCATTGATACTTCAACTGCATGTTTATATTGTTTATGAAGAAACACTTAAAGCAGTAGAAACGAAGTATAGGCCTGAGCCATGCTTTGAGCCACGTGTGCAGAGTGGGACAGGGATCACTCCTCCAATCAGTGAGTCCACATTGTGGGATGCCGCGCGGCTAAGCAATTATATACACTGCCTCACTCAATTATAATATATCGGGAGGAGAATCCTTGTGAAAAAAGTGACAGTTACGTGTTGAAACTTCGAGCCAAGCTTAATTCAAAGCGACCTGTACTCCCTTGAAATTCAGTATTATATATGAATTTTATTATTTCGCAAAATATCGAAAACTGTGATGAAAAGCAGCGCAATTTCTTGAGCAGTGTTTAGCGTAATTGAGATCTACACTTACGGAGAAGAAAGTGTAAAAATGACCAGCTAATTTTTCGAAATCGGAATAAAATCGGAATAAAAATGGACGAACAGTAGGATTACAGTGTTTTTACCATTGCACTATCTTGCTCTACACAAACGTAACTAACCCATACCAATCTAGTATCCATTTGTCACGTGATATGTCATAATTAACTACTGCTTGCTAAAGTAGTGTGCGATTAATGACATCGTAGGCTTTGGAACAGCTGATATTTCAGTTCGACCAGTATTAGGCACATTTTATGAAAAAATATATGATTATATTTTAAGATTGAAATAAGTCAGCTTCTATCCTGCAATCACAGTCAAGATTGTGATTCTAATATAGCATTTAAACTCAATTGAAAAATACTCACGAAAAATTCCACTTCGGGATACTTATTTTACCTTGTAGTCTATATGGATCATACAGTTGAAATTCAACAAGTGTTGTAGCACATTTTCTTTATCCTCTGAAGTAAATAAACGACGTTTCTAAATACGTACATATCTAAATATGTATATATGTTAATTGTAGTAGGTTACATACTTTAATACTTTGGTAAGGTAAGAGAGAGAGATACGCCTCGTCGACTGCAAGGTCATTGGAGAAATTACAACTTGGTACAATAACAGAAGCTGGCAGAGGAGTCAGTCATGGCCTTTGTTAAGAAACTATCCCAGAATTCGGCTGAAGCGATTTCAGAAAACTAAGGAAAACTAAAATAAAAATCAAACCTGTGTCCTCCCGCATGCGAGTGAAACACGTTACCGTTGTGCCACTTCGTTCAGTAATCCTTGGTCTCCTATGACATACAGCTGAGGGATACAGCAGTTTACCTCCCGATGTTGTTGAGATCTAATACCATTCGTGCAATAATAGCTGAACGTGGTATTCCGTCATTACGTAGTCGCTCGTGCAACTCTACCGCATCTCAAAACATCTCATCAAGTACTCTAGTCATCATGATCACCTGACTTCTTCTCCACGTGCGACTGTAATGGTCTTCTCCTGGCCTACACCTCAGTACGTGTGAACACTGCCCCCAACAGAATGTTTACGTATGTAACACATTGAAACACAGAGTTAAACTACTATGCCTTGAACAGATACACAATCATGAATGTCGTTTAAGTGTGAGTTTCTTTAATTTTGTGCTACAATAAACATAAAACACTTATTGGACTAGGTTTAGACAATTTTACGTATTTTAAGAGCCTTTATAAGAGGAAAGGTACAATTAGTAATTCTTTATTTCGTTATTGTCATATCGTTAAATGCTGTTGATATATTGGCGACAGCAAGATTTCAGACAACAGAGTATTTATTATTATTAACAAGAAGATACCAGCATAACTAACAAGTCTACTTTCCTCAAAGTCGGTGCAAATTAGGCCTACCCCTGTAAGTTAAAATCGTTTACGTGCGTCTAGGAATATTAAATATTAAATAATAACAAAAATTTACGCGTATGATAAACGAAATACACAAATTATAGTCAACCATCAAAGTAGAAGATGCATGCCAAGATGAAGGAACTTCAGAAAATTATATCTTCAAATATGTCGTAGTGTGCTAAAAATGTAACAATTGACCGCCATTATAAAAATATGAACATAATGATTAACGAAATGCACAAAAGTAAATTCAGTATGTTAAGTCTAAGTCAGTGTAGTGACGAAAATTTGACCTTAAATATAATTGTACTACTGATCTTGTTCAATCCACTGCCACTCTACCATACAGTTTAACATTTCAAGTTTAACACAAGGTAAATTATTTACTCTGCTAAATTACCGACGTAGTTACATCCAAAATTACAGTTCAATTATATTACAATTATCCCTACACTGTATGACATGTTCAAAATCATTTACGAGAACGTTAATTTTATTTACTAAGTTATTTTTAATTAAATATATTTAATATCATACAAGTTAAAATTAAGTGGCGTAAACAGTTACCCAGTTGTCAGTCTTTTGCACATGCAAGTGTTGCTATAATTGTAATGATATAAAATATTTACTTAGGATAGTGTATATTTTACATGTGACATATTGTTCGTCTCATTTTTCAACACGACACAAATTGTCTTCGGGAAAAAAAAAATACACTTTACTCCAAAACATAAAAACAATAAGAGCATTTGTTCTGTTGTATTTCCGTACTGGATAAGGAAACGGCATCCCCGAACTAGTTAGAAAGATATTTTCTAACATGATATTTTCTGAACATTAAAGTTTTTTTGGACACACGCCATTGCGGGCGAATGATGCCGTATTGCAGAAAGTCCAACAATAAAACAAAGAACAAAGGGAGAAAAGCCAGTAAGCTGTAGTCAACAGACATAAAACATACTGATTATTCATTAAAGGAATTTAGTCATATCCCAGAGGACGGCACAAGGACAAGAACAAATATAAACAACATATAATTAATTCCTAAGTGGAATATAGTCGACTGGAGAAGACGGCACCCTGTCTTTTGTTGTTTTTTTTTTTTTTGCCGCCCTTCTCCAGTCGACTGTATATTCCACTTAGGAATTAATTTTGTGTTGCTTATATCTGTTCTTGTCCTTGTGTCATCTTCTGGGATATAACTAAATTCCTTTCAGGAATTATCTGTATGTTTTATGTCTATTGACTATAGCTTACTGGCTTTTCTTCCTTTGTTTTTGTTTTATTGTGGGATTTACTGCAATACGGTAACATTCGCCTGCAATGGCATACGCCAAAAAAAACTGTTCTGTTATTTACCCGAACCCATTGCAAGAATCGTTCAAAAATCACACGATATTTTCTATTCTTGATTGCACGATCGAAACTATACTCGATGTCGAAATTTTTCAATCAATTTATTGACAAACTGCCTACTAATGTAATTTTCTTTTTTAGTTTCGTTTACCGTACACCCAATCCCGTCTAGAACAATCCCTGTGCATTAAATTACGATAATCTACGGAGTGTAGCGTTGAGATGCAACTCAGAATATCAATTTTAAAATAGCCGGAAACAATTACCGACGTTATTGTGCGAATGTATGACAGACACAACTGTAATCTTAACCGCTAACAGGTTCCCTTCAGGCTAGCATTAAAGAGCTGTATCATCATTCACCCGGACCTGTGACGTACAACCAAGTGAGGAAAACCCAGTGATGTCAGGTGAGTATCTGCCTCAGGCACTAAATTACATAGCAGCCTACACTTGCTGAGCATGCTGTCATGAGCCAAGGTAGGGATTCCGGTTGTCTTGGTGCCATATCTGCAGTACGTTTGAGATGAAACTATATTGAAGTATTATATTGTGCTTTTAACCTATTAAGTATTAGATTTTATCGGTGATTACAAAATACGTATAACTGTGAAAAAAATTATGACTAATTTAAACATATGATAGAACAACAGCACAAAATACCTAACATGTATTATATTCCTCTGTGAATAATATTTTGATGGTTACAAACATGGTCAAAGTAACAAGGAACAGTCAATGAGAGGAACGTACAGACGAGACATTAAAATTCACGTTTTAATTTTACTAAGAAATTAATTACTGACTAGGGAGGAATAGAGCATCAGTAGGACTGTACAAGACAAATACAAATACAACAGAAACTTCCCTCTTGTAAACTGTATCATGCTTATAAATGGACAACACTGCTGGACAGCAGCGTGGCATGGACGCAGCGAGATGATCAATGACTCAAATCATTGAGTGAAGTTATTGGAAACCACAAAATTAACTTTATCGTTTTCAAAAAAATTTGTAAGCAATACACGTGCCACACTAAAAGATGCCATCGCGTATTTTTATCAACTTAGTCTTCCGCAGTGTGGATGTTTGCAGGCAGAATCTCAAGGTCACTTGGCCCATTGTACAGGTAGGAGCGGTTTAGTGAAGACATGACGACTTGTCACAGACACAGATATATCGGTAACAGAGATGCAACAATAACAAAACAAGTGCATTAATATAGTTTACATAAGAACATTATGTCAGGTAAGGCAAGTTGGCTTCATGTCACACCGACAGCGAGGTCATTACAGACGGTGACACACAGCTTGGTATAATAGCAGGAGCTGGGAGATGTGTCGGGCCGAAGTTAGGATGGCTGGAGCCGGGGATCGAACCCGGGTTCTCCAGATTGCGAGTCCGACATGCTACTGCTGCGCCACCTCGCTTGTCACTGGTAACTTTATGTTAGTTTGTGTTACCTAGAAACATTTCGTAAATGTAGCCACCTGCCCAGGCCACAGAGCGGTATTGTGCAGAACTTCGGCCGTTATCAAAGTATTTGAAAACTGTTCACCGTGTATGAGTGAGCAGGGACGGATCTAGGCTTTTCTTCGCCCGGGACAATAATTGGGATTTGCTCTACCCCTCCTTTCCACCCCTTCTCCACCCACCATTTCTATCTGTCCAGTCTAGTGACGTTTTGGTCAGCGCTTAACATTGAGGTCTTTAGCGCTGATGAGGGGTGATATGACGTGAGTTTGGAGTAGAGCCGGAATGAATGAGCGGGGGAAACGAGAGATCCCCGAGAAAACCCGACCAACAGCATCGAAAATCCGGGGACTGACCCCACCGGAAATCGAACCCTGATCGCCTTGGTGGGAGACGAGAGGTCTGACCTCTCGGCCACCGCGGCCCCCTGTCCAATAATCCCAACAGTAATAAACGTATCTTGCATACGTTGTTTTGCACTCGAGTAAATAACACTATAACATTTTAGAAGAAATACATAAATCTGTACTTACTTTATGTGTACATTCTAATCATAAATATTGTATTTATGCCATTTTTTGATGTTCAAGGTTAAGAAAGTTACAAAAATAAATCTAAATATTGTATCTATTTTATACTTATTTACTTTTAATTCTCAAGTAAAAATTCTCGGTACCACCAGAGCCCCCTCTAACCCGGCCAGCGCCCGGGGCTGACTGCCCCCCCCCCCCCATAACCTTCCTAGATCCTCCTCTGGATGTCTGTCTAGAAATAGTATTTAAAGAACGTTACACGAGTGTATGCCCATTTTAGATTCACGACAACTCATTAAAGCATATTTTCTAACTGCTCAAACTGGAGGAAAGAATGGGTGTTTTTTCAGTCCATTTACGTCTGAAAATCTTGGCGCTGTATCTATTAAATTGTATAGGCGTGTACAACGCATATTTATCTTCAATATGACGTCATAAAATTGTAGGGTCAACACTGGATGCCTCATAGAGAAGAGGCGGTGATGGCGAGAAGACCGCGTGCCAGTTCTCGGTGGTTTGCGCCTAGAATCCAGAGGGAAGCGGGATACCACTTCAATCTTCTCAGCTTCGAACGCGCCAAATAAGTCCACACAAAAGGACTACCTTAAGTTGTGGTTAATTATTTATATTTAATTAACCTGTGTTTACGATGGAACATTTTATTTTGAAGCAGTCTCTCGTCAGTTTGATTGCCATTGCACTGTAATTTTTGTAATTGTTCGCAGCATTCATACTTAAATACATAAATACACGTAGTACATTAACATGAATTCACGATTTTTTAAGAGAATTATTTTTAATCCTTTAAAATTGATCTCAGTTAACGTAAGTCGAATAGGTCAACGTTTGTGGCATGGATATTTTAAAAATTCATCAAAGTAATCTAGGGACAGGAAAATGTTGCGAATTCAATGACCTGCATGTTAGACTCAACTATCCAATGCATACTCAATCCCCGACCATTTGTCCACTAGCTGCTACTCGGTGGAACAATATACAATGAACGAATAAATGGGGCTTGAGTATGCTTAGAGCAGTGGATTCTAGCCTGCAATTCGCGAAATTTTCCTTTCCCTACTAATGTCTCAGATCGCAATGCAGTGTAGTGTAAACGAGAGGGAAAAGAATAATGTGATAAAGTATCAGAAGGAAGTGAACTGGGCAGGTACCAGACTGACCTAGCAGTTCCGTTCCAAATGTCTGAAGCAGCAGCATGTTTACGACGGGAAGCAGACAGTCCTGGGAACTGGGCCATGTACTTGGTTGCTGGAGTTGCCGCCAAAAAACAGCTGGACCGCCTGACCTCAGTCACTTCCTCTCAGCCTGCGCCACCCACATTCTTGTTCCTAGACTGGAGGATAGGGGGAGGACACTGACGTTTGCGGAGCTCGTAGAACTGCAGTGGATGGATTGGGAGGGGGAGGGGGGAACAGGAATAACTTGAGAGAACTACCTGTCCACGGGTAACATCCGTCATCTTTATTGCATGTTACATTTCTTTGCGATTCTCACGTTCTAAATATTTGCTGCATGCAGTATTCCTTACAATGCTATAATTTTTGCTTGATTAACATTTAAGGGTGGCGCATGCCACGTACTTAAAATGCGTTGCAGTGTGTTCGTAAACAGTTTTTTTTAAACAAAACTAGTCCATGTTCTCTCATTGTGCCTATGAACGAAACTAAAACATGTTGGACAAGGTCGTAATGTCATTGTTAAGAGAGTGTAGTAGATAAATAAACGTTGAAAACATAAATAGATTTTTACGCTTTTTCGAAGCCAATACGGATAAAATACTCAATGACAATCCTAGAGAATGGTATTTGCCAACTTTATGAGTAAATATTTATCCAGAATTACTAATTCGTTACGTGTGAGCTCTTTCGTCGCAGTTAAATGCACGAGGTTCCGGCGTCTGAGATTATGCCTCAGAAGTTCGCAACACTGACAACAATTGGCTAATACTATTGTCTAGTATTGCTATTGTTTAATTCTCACAAATTGGCTTCAAGGAGCCTACAGTTATAGATTAATGCTTTTAGCGTTGAATTATCTACCACGCCCTCTTAAGACACCGTGCTCATAAAAACCATTTTTCTATACTCCCCCCTCCCCTGCACAAAATAGAGAGAAATGGTATTTTCAGACTGCCTTACTTCAAAATGTAATAACTGGATGTATGTGAAACTCAGATTGAGACGTGCACTTAGCTTTGCTGCAGACTTTCCACCGCTTAAAATGCCATAGTGAAAATGGATTGGCAGGAATCTTGCGCTCGTTCAGTGTTTGACTCGTTGTGGCGATGCAACATGATGCACGCTTTCAAGGTCGCCTTTACAGCTTCGTCGCTCTTGAACCTTAAACGCGGGGGTAGGCGGCGCCCTTAAGTTCGTAACGTAGGGCTGATGAAAACGTTGGCGACAAAGAAATGCTACTGAGTCATTGACTCAAGTTATACGGCAAACTTTTATTAATATTGTACATGTCCAGATCATACATTGGAAACACTCGCTGCACTTCTATGTACTATTCAGTCACAAGAAATGGCTCTTCTGCACAAGAAATATTTTATAATACAGGTTATAATTGCCAAAGTTCTTCCAACAAGTCTTGTGCTGTACAAATATATGTCATATTTAATACGAAAATAAAACATATTTACAGCTTAAGAAGAAATTCACAGTATTTAAAATATAGACATATGAATTGTGATTTAACACTTTCCAAATAACTTTTTTCCAGTGAAAAATTTCTTTAAGGGGCCATACGCATAGCAATCAATTTACCACGAAACGAAAACTGTTATTAAATTATTATTAGTCATTGTTACCTATAGCTTGAGCTATCTATAATATTAAATTTTACAAGAAATATTTTATATTTGCCTTTGTGTAACTTCATTACAGTATTTTCTGCACATCATATTCAATTTCAGACATGAGTTTGTATAATAATCATCATATTTGGTTTTCCAGCATCAAATGTATGTTTTGTGTCTGGGTCCACAAATATTATATCCTGTAATTTAAGGAGTACTTCAAATACATATATTTTTCTTGAAAGATATTATAGTTAAAATGCCATCAAACTTCCTTCTTACGCGTCCATAATTTTTTAATAAAACGTTTCCTTCTTAATTAAGCCGGTAAATTCTTAAATGCAATTTATTTTTACAGAATTCTTTTTGGTGTCTCTGAAGGGAAGAAGCAGAATAATCAAAATTTTCAAAATCCATTAAATAAGTTGGATACATTACGGTAATTAAAGATAAACATTAGATTCCAGTTATTTATTCAAGTTTAAAAAAAAAATATTTGTCACGCTGAATTCAGAAGTCAGCCACAGCAAACATATCATAATAACGGGTGCGACAAGAAAGAACCTTATTGTTTTAACTACATTTTACTAAACAAGTTTTTCAGTATCTTTGCGTGATGATGTTGTTCCAAAAATATGAAACAGGGAAGAAAGTCCCACTTTTTATCCTGCTACCAGTGCTTGATGTATGCATTGGTGCTTTGCGGGGATCAGAATAATGCGTCTTAGATGTCACAATATTATTACTTTTTAAAGTGTTACTAAATTGTTACACTTTTCTATCTCTTAATTTTTAACAACAAACCATTGGAAGAAACATGTCACTATTTACTGGCGTGTGGTTTCAGTAACAGTTCCCACAGTAGTATTCTAGCACTGCATTAGTATATTGTAGAAATAGAAATAAATTGTGAAAAAGACGTGTGGACTGATTAAGGAAGTGTAGTTATGTATAGGCTTACCACAACTTACTGTCTACCATTTACACTGACGTCAGGAAACCTCACACTGAAAATACATACATAAAACAAACGACTTCCATTCAGATGGCTATTGAAATAAATACCTTTGAAAAATAGAAAATACAATTAATTTATTTCCGAAAAAAAATTATGTGTGGTCACTTTAATAAACTGAAGGAAAATAGATATACAGGACGAGTTAGGACGGAGTGTGTTAATTTCGTGTGGTGACAGCTCACAAATAAACATGTCTAAATGTGTTTTCAATTGGTCCCTTAAGTTAACACTGTGAGAGTAAAGTTATCCCATAAATAGACTTACAAAGTACATTTTAATTATTATTTCTAAAACTACTTAAAATTAAATAACGAAACTTTGTACAGAGTTTTATAAATTACTGTATTTCATTCCCAATAATTTAGTTTAGTAATGTCAATGGTCCTTCATTGTTCAACTGGGGCACGACATTTCTTTTCTCATAACTTCGGAACACTTCATTGTAATTCATGTTCTACTACAGAATATTAAACAGGCGCCGAGGATTAATAAAAAATATCGTTTCATCGAAAATTGCTAAAGTTAGCCGTTTTAGAGAAAATCGTACATAAAGTTAGTGTATTTTTTGTAACACCTGAAACATATTCAGACATTGCGTCTTCCTTGCAAGACGTGTAATCGAACTAATAGGCATGGTGCAATTGCGACAGATTTATCATTGAAGATATTTCAACACGCCTATTAAGTCGGTTACACGCCTTGCGTGGGTTTCGCAAAGCCTGCATATGTTTCAGGCGTTACAAAAATATATTAGTTTTACAAACTATTTTCTCGATTAACGGATAATTCTAGCAATTTTCGACAAGACGATCTTTTTCATTACTTTTTAGAGCCTGTTTAATATTCTGTAGTAGAACACAAAATACAGTTAAGTGTTCCTAAGTTAGATGCAGCAGAAAAGTGTCGTGTCCCGTTTGAACAATAATGGGCCAATGACATTACCAATCTAAGTTACTGACAATAAAGTACAGTCATTTATAAGACACTGTTGATGTTAAGTATTTTTTTTGACATTTCAATTAAAATATACTTTGTAAGTAGTCAGTAGTAGTTAGAGTAGCATTACTCCCCCAACTTTCACTTTAGGGAGAAATTGAAAACACATTTTCGACACGGTTTTTCGTGAGCTATCACCACACGAAATTAACACAATCCCTCCTGACTCATCCGGTATATCCCGAATAATTTGAAAATTAAATTAATATTTTACTACATAAATAACCTGCAATTTAAATTATTTATAGCCAGGCAGATATATTCATAAATACGACAAACCTTTGACATTTAAATGTGTTATATGCCGATTTATTGCAAATGTTCAAAATATATTATTTTGTAGAAGGCTCTAGAAACAATCTTTTTTAAAAGACGACGATAACTCAAAAAAAGGAATTACCATCGTTTACTGACATTTAACTCCCCGCCGCCAAGTACTATTGCGATTTGATGCGGCCGTCGTTCACAGTACGACAGTGCTCTTGATGCAAACGGCCAGCAATTATGTCAGCGGTAAAAGGACAATGCCTGGTAATTGGTAGTACTATCTCACGCACGTGACAAACACGTCAACTAAAGTGACACGTGCAACGATACAGAGAATGTGTTACTGCTATTGCCCACGTGCGTGGAAATTTATGCCACTACTGGGATTACTTTGGGCGTTTATAAAGGAATCTGTAGGTACTAGCCACTTGCTTCTAGAACACAATTTTTTAAGTTCGACGTACTGTGTAAGATGACCGAACTAAACAGTTGTATCACATGATGGCGAAAAAGTTGTAGACGATTAAAGGGTGGTCACCACTTTTTTTTTACGTTGGCGGATGAGCATAGAAATTTTTTGCGTAGGTAAAGATTTTGATAACATAAAACAATGTTCAGAACATTATTGTTTTTTAAAAGCCGTTTTCGTTACATAGAATAGATCCCAATTTAAATTCGGGTTTAAAGGGTGTATCTTTCACGAGGTGACATAGGCTGTAGTATTAATATTTGTCTCAAATTCTGTAAGGATTAACTTCCCGAAAATTTCGGATGAGTTTCTCAACAGCCTGTCCATAAACGTGAGTTTATATTTCCACGTTAGTTGCAGATACTATCCAGTTGCTTAGAAAAATAACCCCGCACATAAATGAACGATTGACATTTTCAACTTAAATTTGAGTAATAAAGTGATACCTACTATAATGCTTATTGGGCTGTGCCGTTCAAGTCATTTATAGTTTCCAAGTATTAATTCGGTTGAACAAAATTATTAATGTATTATTACCCGATTATAAAACCTTGTAATTTATGGTCATAATTTCTGTGATAAGTCCTTTTTGCTACAGACATTTTCTGTGTTCATTTCGCGCAGTAGCGTGTAGTTGAACATAACAGGTGGCATAATAGCGGTTGTAATATAACTAGAGCAGGAGAGGGTGAGTTGGGGTATTCATGCTGTGATGACGTCGTCAATGACTAAGCCATAGTACTCGAGCAAGCACGTGACCCTAGAGAGTGGCAACAAAGAAGTAGGCAGTAACCTGTATAGACGTGAACTTATACACACACATGTATAGATACACACAACTGTACATGTGCAGAATATTTGTGCGCTCCTCTGTCTTGTCCCGCTATAGCTTGTGTCACACAACTATTTTATTTCTTGCAGCTGTGTTGGCTGCAATATATACAATTGTCGCTATTTAAACATAAAGGTTTTATCTGACATAGATGATCCCTTCACATACTTATTAAGCAAAAAGTTACACCGGCCAATAAAGCAAAACAAAAATATTTTCACTTTAAAAAGTTGTTCACGTTGCAGCCTACATAAAGCTGGTTCAGTGCTCAACTAAATGTGAACCTTAAGAGAGAACGTTTTCTCTAGAATTTTTGAAATTAATATATTTCGTGAAATAAGAAGATAGAGCATTTCCTTATAATTTAATTATTTAAAAGCCAGATGACGAAATACGTATGGAGCTAACGATTACGTTGTTCGTTCTGTACTGGTCATGAGACCTGATCATTAGGGAATACAGAAAACCAGAACTGGTGCTGTGCAAAGAGGAATTCGAAGAAAGTACACACTGCCGTTAGTAAAGTTTTTTTTCGACACGTATATTGGGTTCTGAACTGAAATCGTTGAAAATAAATACAATTTAATTTATTTTGTAGCACCTGTGAGTCATATTTTAGGCCTGCCCTGGTAACTACTGCTAACGTTATTCTAACAGGTCATTGTTAAGAAGGCAAGTACAAATTTTGAAAATTTTTCAGCATACATATATGCACGAAGGAGTCTGTTCCAGTTTTTCTAACTTACACCGATCATGTAGGTTTGGGAAACAATAACATTTATTTCCAATTTTTGTTTAGTGACAATTGTTACTATATGATATATTTCAGAAACTAAACAATGTGTTTTAGCTATGAAAATTTTTGTGGATTTGATTTCCTTTCCCTTCTTTTTCTGTCTGTTGCTTGTGTGTGTATCAGAGCCTTTGTGTTATATTGAAGTGTTCTTGTTTGTACAGCGTGATATTAAATAAAATGTGCTTATAGGTAAATATACTAGATTAGACCCTCTAATAATACTTTTATTCATTAGTAGTATGTAGTGCTATGGTAGAGAAATGTTCCAAGACATAAATCTTAATATGTGCACAACTACTGGTTTTTATTTATTTATCACTCTTTACAGTAAATGATATGTGGCCAAAACAATTTTTGGTGTTAACCTTTAATTGGTATTTACTTGCATGTGGGTTGAGCAATATGTTACTATATTAGTCAATGTGTTAACATGTTGTTTTATTTGTCTTTGGTGATTATATAATATATTTCAGTATTTTAATTGCTGGATTGGCACAATAAGGAAGGGAGATATAAACTGGTGCAGCTTCAGACTGAAATTATATTCAGCACTTTGTTTGACAACACTTAAAAAGACTCCGCTCACATGGTAACTTTTCGTAGACAAAACCTGTTATATGTAACAGTTATTTTACTAATTCAGTTTTATTTAATTTCCAACAATTTAATACAAACGGGGCTACTTCACACTTACTGAAATGTGCTAATTTTTAATCATTAATACACAAGCAGTAGACTGTAGCATTTGTTTAAATCAAAACGTACGATAATAATAGCTGCTTAGTTTCAGCAGTGAAAATCCTAAGTTTAACCAATCACATAAAAACATTAATATTAGGTCTCTTTTACCCACGTGGTAACTAAAATCTTACTTTATAGTCAAAGTATTCACCTAACTGGGTATTTGTGAGAAAAAATAATTTATATTTCACGACGTAATCGATGTTTAAATTGTAGATTATAGTGGATAGTTTACACGTCTCGTAATAAGTATTTTATCAATATTTTATTTCAAGTTTTTATCCACAGTTTTCGGAATAATCCATAGAGAAAAATATATATCAAAATGTGTCACATTGGTTGTGACCCTACTTAGACAGTAACCTCGCAGTTGGGCACATTCATATTATTAAGTCTTATTCTTACTGCCCTAGTTTATTATAACGTCAACAACTTACATAATTGTTTGTTGTTGCAGGGGAGCGATGTACGAGCGCGCGGTCGCGGCCATGCTGTGCGTGCTGGCCAGCTGCCTGTCCGCCGACACAGAGCCACACCACAGACAGAAGCGCATCTTGTGGGTGACAGATGACGGTCGCCTGGCGCTACCACCCGGCACTGCCATGATCATCACACCCTCCATAACTATGCCCTTCGTGCGATATCCACCTGACGGCTTCCTCTCCAACATGTCTATCAGCCTGCCCTTCACCAGTAAGTAACACTACCTCTCTCTGTCTCTCTGTGTGTCATGTTTTTGCCTTGCCTTTACTAGCTTTCTTTCTTTCTTTCACATGCGCTTGAGTTTCTCAAACATATTGCCGCAAAAGTAACAGAAAAATGTTCTCTCCTTCTTCACGCGTGTTCTATACAACTTATGTTTCAATGTTTAATTTATTGTAATGTTTTGTTATTCGTATGTAATGTTTTCTACCCCATTTGGGATAGAGAATCACTTCACGGCGTTTGTAATTGTTGAGACGGCATCGTGAACTTATTGAAGTGTGTGTAATGTGGTTTACTGTGATTGTCCACCACAATCTGTTAACTAAGCACATCGACACACATGTACGCAGTATTGCCTATTCTCTCCTGGCACTTGCATGTATTTTTAACAAAAACTATCACTCTTAGACAGTTGTAATAAGAGAACCATCTTTGTTACAAACCTCACATTATGAAAAAAATCTTCAAGTGTTCAAATATCCTGACGGTACGAAAGTTGCTGCCAATTAGAGGGTGGCCACCCCCGATATTTTAGAAACGTTTGAAGGTATCTACCAGCATTTCATGTGGGTTTGATGACCTTAATTACATCAATCAATATTTAGAGTATAGTAGTTTTAGATAACACATTTTACGATTTTTTAATAAAATACAGTTTAAAACTCGAAATCAAAGGCTCATTACTTCCTAAATAATAAACTTAGGTACTAAGTGACCTGTATATTTTCTATTTTACTATCCATAATGAATTACCTCACAGTATCTGTACCTGTAGTTCAGAAACATCAAGTATAACTCGTAGATTAAGTAAATATACGCAGAATTGTTAACTGTTTTGCTGTTCCAAAATTGTGAAAATACACGACACAACAATCCTTGACAGTTTCGTTAACGACACCTATGTAATACGGAGCAAGTAAATACACATAGAATTGTTAAACGTAAAATTTTGTTCTTCCGAAATTGTGAAACTTCACAGCACAAAATCCTTGACCGTTTCATTAACAACGCTAGTTTGAAAGTGTCCGAAGCAAAACAACATAGGACGTATTTCAGTTTCTTACTGCCAGAAATTAGTTTCTGAAATATATTTACGATGAGAAATATGTTACATTAATTAAGCATGTCCAGAAAACATACGTTATTCGTAAATAAATAACAAAAAAATTTGACTCGGGGCTAGGTTTTCGACCAAATAGACGAAATGAAAGTTTGTGTCTTAAATAGTTCGTTAAAGCTGGTAGTTCCATAGAATCGACTTCGAGTAGTCCTATGTTCAACAAATGTTCTCGACTTTTTACACTTGATTACAAAATTGATATTGTATACTGGTTTGTTGTGTACCTTAATTTTTTCTATGTGTTCTGTTCCTACAATAGGAATTATAAAAACATGTATTATTTAGTAAATACTTTTTTTAAATTAATTCGAAATTTATTTTGAAATAAGCGTGTATTAGAAACACATTCATATATATGTATATATGGTATAAAATATTATTAATGAATGCGTATATTTTTTCATTCAATTTATTGAACAGACATGGCCGTTTACTCAGGCCTTCAAAAGCGTCACGTAACGTTACACCCCAGACGTTCCAGTTTAAATACTTTGAATGCATGGTAACATGAAGACATTGCACAATACAAACGCAATACTCGATTTTAAACGTTTAAAGTCAAAACAGGTTAATTTCAAGATTTAGCAAATTTTGCAATCCACAGAGGCTTTGACGTTCAAATTCAAAACAGGTTAAGTTGGTGGAGCGTTAAGAAATGTCTTCCATTTACAGTGGCTTCCAGAAATGTCTCGTAACACATGTTGTGACAACCAACTTAAAATATTTAAATATGAAACAAATTAAAATTCAAAATTAAGCAATTTGCAAAATCACCAAAATGTTAAGTAATGGAGGCGTGACATCACACATCAAGCATTTATAATTCAGATTCGTTTATTTTTTGCAATTTTCTTCTTTAACATCAACATACCAACATAAAGTTTTGAAGTTATAACACATTCAGTCACAGAAAATAAGGTGTTTTAAAATTTTAAAGTTTGTAGTTCGCATTCTACACAGTATTAAAGTCAAAGAGAAGGTATTCAAACATTTATATTTACGACTAGCTACAATAAAACTTCGCAAACTGAACATAAAAATTTCCACGCCCGGTGATTGTTTCTGACCAACAGTGTACAAATTAGAGGGATAAGTCCGTGGATTAGCATACAGTAAAATTCGAATTTGTTGTTGTCAGAAAAATATTAACTTATGTCTCACAATTTATTTGTGTTACGGTATAGAATACAGGTAAAATACGCTAACCGCGGAAGGAGGCTAGTTTTATCAATGCCAATAACTAAAATAACAATTTAAGTTACACACGCCCCTTATTATAGTTAAGTCGACAGTGCCACCTTAACCACGTGGCCGAGGCTGATGTCTTGTTACGGTTACGATAATTGTAACGTCCTCGGATCTGAATGTTCTGATGCAATCTTGTAGTGAAGTGACCTGGGCATCGATATAGAGTAGACAGACCCCGTGAATAGCGGCTTGAGACGCCGGCCGTGTGTGGCAACGTGTATTCTCGTTTAATGCTGTCGTAATGGGGGACTCTACTGTCGCATTGTATCCAATGTATTATACATTCTTGGCCGGATTTGCCTGGTGAGGGACCTATGCATGATGACGTACTCAGACGGTCCGGCTATCCATGACGTAAGTATGAAACAGGTAGGTCAAGGATAACCAGACTGTCTGAGTACGTCATTATTATGCATAGGTCCCTAACCAGGCAAATTAGCGTATTTTACCTGTATCCTGTACCGTAACTCAAATAAATCGTGAGACATAAGTTTGTATTTTTTCTGACAACAACAAATTCGAATTTTATTGTATGCTAATCCACGGACTTGTCCCTCTAATTTGAGCTTGTAGCAGCAGAAGAAATTTAAAGGACTCCGTTCAGTACAAATAATCCACAAAATTATGACAAACAATTACCAAGCTAAACCATATGTATGTAACTATAAAATCACGTACAGTGAAATAGAACAACGCATTATCATCAATGATTGGCGTATGCATTAAAATTAGTAATTTCTTAGGAAATATATGCATACGAACATTGTAAATTACGCCCTTTGGATAGTCTTTCTCTTAATATAAAGTACCACACAAAACAATAACTATCAAAGAAGGAACAGTTCATAGTAAAGCAATTATACATTTATATGCCGTTCAGATAACGTAATATTTGGTAGTAGAATCAATCATGTTATTTGAACGGGAGCTTTGTAATGCTATGTTAAAATTATTAAACTATTCCTTTTTTTATATGCTTTGTAATTATTTCGATAATGCCATATTTCTTGTTCAAAATATTGATAGTACACTAATCGTACGACGCATTTAATATAAAATATTTTATTTAATACCGACCACGTTATAACAGCTGCAAAACCCGAGAAGCTACTATTGCTCCACATACAAAATTGCTATAAATGAAGTATTTATTCCTAAAACCCTCCTTCATAGGTCGAATGTCCAAGATGTAGTAATTAAATGTTGTCAACAGGAATGGTTTTCTTGATGAACCTTCATAAACATGGTGCATTACACTTCACTTATTTAAAAATTGGGTTAAACCAAGAATAAATTACCATCACATTAAGGCGGCCGTCTGCTTAAGACAACAAGTGGTGTACAGAGATTAGGTTGACATAAGTTTATTTGAAAACTACTTAAGAGTGCGTAAGAGATAAATAAACGCTGAAAACATCAATTGATTTCTACGCTTTTTTCGAAGCCAATATGGATAAAATACTCAATGACAATCCTAGATAATGATATTTGTCAACTTTATGAGTAAATATTTATCCAAAATTACTAATTCGTTACGCGCGATCTCTTGCGCCGCAGTTAAATGCACAAGGTTCCGGCGTCAGATAGTGTGCCTCAGAAGTTCTTAACACTGAAAACAATTTTGTTTAAAACGTTGGCTAAAACTATTGTCTAGGATTGCTATTGCTTAATTTTCGCAAATTGGCTTCAAGAAACCTACAGTTTTAGATTAATGCTTTTAACGTTGAGTTATGTATTACACCCTCTTAGTGTATGTGAATAATGCCTCCTTAGGAATAACATTCAAAGAGCATTATGTGCGCGTATACCATCTTCAGGTCCTCAACGCGTTTACAAATCAAGTTCTTTTACGGCCAATAATTACATAAATAGATATTGTGGCGGTTCTTTTAAGGCATGATGATCTTTGTTCAGAATATTTAAAATGATAAAATTATATGGGGGTTCAACCACCACATAACAAACGTTATGTCATAAGATGACACGACAGTTTTAGATCTCTTCAAAAAGTTAAAATACACAACAACTTTATCTCCCTTGTCATGGTGTAATTTACTCATTAGAGATGACCCTATAATTAAGTGAAGAAATGAACCTAACAAAAAAAAGTCATGGCCGTTCTCTTCCCATTCCCATGTTTGTCTGAACCATTCGTTCCTTCTCTAATGACCTCGCAGTCGACAAAGCGTTAAGCCCGCTTACCTAACGACCTACCTACAAAACAATTGACAGCATCATCATGTTCCTACGACTGTTTCTTTCATACTACATTCACAAACACGCAGTTTTCATTATCAAATACTCTCGGTAAGATTTATACTAAAACTCATTTTTCAAGTTCATCTCTCTGTTTTCTATATAAAATACTTTCTCTGAGGTAAATATCAAGTTTAGCTACTCATCGTGTACTGGCGAAACTATTAATTTTATACGTATAGTTTATTGATGAAAACTGTTTCTAGTGACGTTCTAAGTAGTTCTACGAAGAAAAATGTGTTAGGTTAAGTTATTTTAAGTTAGTTTAGGTTAGATTGTTAAGTTAGTTTAAATTATATTAGGTTAGTTTAAGTTAGTTCAGGTTAGTTTAAGTAAAATTATGTTAGTTTAAGTTAGATTAGGTTAGGTTAAGTAAGGTAACCTAACTAGACCTAGCATTGCCTATATTCGAGCTGGGCGGCTGCATGCGAGATGTTAGGGTCTGGAAGTACCACTGAAATCGCGGCTATATGAGCGCGGCTAGCAGCTCGGTGTATTGTGTGTTGCAGTCAACTTCGACAAGCTGGGTCTGACAGACAACATGAACCCGTACGGCGTGTTGCCGCCGCAACTGGCTCGCAGTATGGGACGCATGTCAGGAATGTTGCTGGCTGACTACGTGGCCAAGATGCTGGACAGACGACGTCACTCCAGAGACACCAACCCACCCACACCACCTCATGACAGCTTCCATGGTGGCGAGAGGTAGGTCAGTCAGTCAGTCTTTCCTCTCTTCTGTAGTATTTCCTGTCTCGACTCTTCACTCACCAGATACAGTCATGCGAAACATAATGTGAGGCTTGTGATGTGCCTCATGACAGGGGCACAGCGTGAATCAAGTGCGAGTTCCAGGGACTATACTTCCTTTCATATTTTATCATTAGCAATGGTTGTGTTTAGCTAAATAACCAACAAGCCACTAACTGACAGTAGCCTAATTCATGTAGCAATAACAACCAGGTTGCAGTCTTTAATGTAGAAATTATAGAAATTCTAAACAACTGTAAACTGAATATTCACATAAAGGAAACCAATGTTCGGAAACTGGTATGTAATGAAATCGTGGATATAAGTCACTGCTACACTACATCGTTCCAGAAAACCTAGTGAGGTAAAGTATAGGTCGTTCGGGATAAAGTGAGCACATTTAAAAAATATCACTAGCCATTGCTGCATACAATTCAACATTAACCATAGTTTCCTTACTACTTGTGTGGTTGGCAGCGAAACTACGCAAAACAGTTCCATGTGTTTTTATATTTAAATACGACAGTCCTGAAACATCAACTGAAATCGACAAGTTATATTTTATACAATTAATATTTTCTTATCAAACTTATAGATTCCTACGGTCTGGAAACTGTATCTTGCACGCGCAAACATCAAGTGTCGTGTCCAGAGAGGTTAGACATTTCCCGTCGTTAGCCGTTACGCGCGGAAAGATACGAACTGGCTGAAAATAGAACTTTAGCAGGACTTTTGAGAATGCTCACTTCATCCTGAATTGTCTACATATAGGCTTTACGTCTCGTCGACAGCGAGGCCATTAGAGACGGTGATACGCAGCTTGGTACAATGACAGGATCTGGGAGAGGAGTCGGCCATGGCCTTTGTTTATATGCCATCCCAGAATTCGCCTGGAGCTATTTCGGGAAACCATGGAAAACCGAAATCAGGATGGCCAGAGCCGGGTATCGAACCCGGATCCTTCCGAATGCGAGTCCAGCGTGTTACCGTTACGCAACCTCTCTCGGTTAAGACATAGTGAGACAAAAAAAGAAAGAGAAGCAACAAACGTGTAGTCACAGTTACACATTACTACAGCTAATCTTAGCGAGGTTTCCTTGTTTCAATAATTTGTCTCGTTTGATCTTCTGAGCTTAGCGCAGCAATGGCGTATGTCGCAATTAAACTATTCTAAATAATTCACACATTGTAAGAATAATGAAACAAATATTGTCTGTCTCATATAAGAATTCCCATTTTTGACAGCTGTGTTAACCTTTTTTTATAGGTACTGCCATAAAATAATCAATGTTTTTCTTCCACCACAAGTGATTTCTGCACAAACACACTCAGATGTCATTCAAACTGTGCAGATTATCAAAATTATAAGTATTTTCCCGCAGAATTGTGTACACATGTAAGGCTTTAGAACTGTCAGAAAATGGAATTCTTAAATGAAACAGACTGTATTACTGTTATACAAGTATTGAAACCAGTGGCTGCAATTCTCAGCTAATGTTCTAAGTTATTATTTGTTGCTATTATAAGTAATATGTTACTATGGGGGTTACACTGTCACTGGAAATAAAGCTGTATATCCAACCATTCGTTCCGAATCTTACAATAATTTGTTTGAAGTTCTGGGTCATCGTAATAATTTCATCCCTAAACAATGGTGACAACTTGTGTCGAAGTCAGTTTGCCGCTGGCTATTTAAATTAAATATAATATCTTCCCAAGTGACATGTGCGTAGTAACAAAGTAGTAGTTTCCTCTCAGCAAGTAGTCAGCAGTACACAGTCTGCACTCAACAAGTTATACGAAGTGTCCTGGCACATTCAGCTTTATTCGATTCGCATTCGATTACTACTTTTGCGGGACTCGGGGAAATAATCATAAGTAAACCAACTTTATTACGCATCAAGAAGTGCAAGAGAGGTTATAGACCTCGGTGACACACAGCGACTTGAAATATTCGACGGATATGCTCGTTGCATGGCAACAATTGAGACCATTCAGTGAAGTTATTTTTGTCAACGCTCAACTGCGAGGTTTTCAAGATGGCAATGGGTAATAGAGGTGATAGTTTGGCAACGGCGGAATCAAGGTAGGAGGAAACGGGATATCTCCGAGAAAACCCGCCTACCAATGGCGTCCTCCGACATAATTCGCATACGTGGAACCCCGAGTCTACCCGGATAGTCTTAAGCAGGTAACCCACTATGCCGTCACCGTCAGGCGCCGTCCGGCACCGACCGTCACCGTCAGTCGCCGCCTTCACCGTAATTTTTCCGGCGATAACCCACTTGCCCGTCAGAAACCGGAGCTAACCAGAAGAAATGCATCAGTTGCGATGGAGAGTTCATCAGATGAGGAATTGCTAGTAATAGCCGCAGCATGTGCTGAAGAAGAAGAGATACAGAAACGGAGGAAGCAT
>PNEQ01082855.1:0-48005 GCA_003012365.1 Medauroidea extradentata | reverse complement strand
AGGGGCGAGTTTATCATTGATGTATTTGTGGTATGATTTATGTCTTGTATATCAAGGGGCGTGATTATTATAACTAATGTATATTTTTTTGTTTGGAGTAACTTTGGATATTTTCATATGAGTTTGGAGTTTGAAGGAATTGTGTAATAACTTTGTACCTGAATTTAATTGTTTTATATGGGTCTTTATTTAAAAAAAATTCCAAGATGCAAATATCTTGTGCCCATAAATAAATTACGAAACTTAAATAATATTTTAATTTTTTTTCTATGTTTGTGATAACATCCCTCAAATTTTTGCACCTGTAAAAATCTGTCTCCATCTTTTATTAATTGAACATCCATATTTGGGTTTCAACCTAAAGTATTTGAGTTTCTTATTTAATATATAATTGTAATTATATCAGATTCTGTCACTGGTTCTAAAAATATAGATTTACAATATAATTTTGTGTGAACATAATTATTCGTAACGACATGTTTAGAAGTATTTTTGATAACCTATATCTGAAGCAATATAATAACCTACATTTGCAAAGTATGTATTTAACACATTGGCGGCCTCTTCAGCTTTTATGGCTGCATTTATTATATTTCCTTCATTTATTAGAGTTTTTATATCAAAATTTTCTTTTTTAGATGCCCGAGACGTTATTAATTAGTTTCCAAATTTCCTTTGGATTATTTTGTGCTTTTTTGTTTTAGTTCCGTAATAAGTACATTTAGCTATACGCATTAATAAAGTTAGTTTTTTTTTGTAATTACAGTAAGAATTCTTCCGCAACGTATTAAAAGGTTTCTTATATAGACTTTGTTTCATTTTGTCTCTTGTTCTGATAGACTTAATTCATCCTATTGTAATCCACGATTTTAATAGTTTAAACGTATTTTATTTCGTGACAGTTTGGAAAATGTCTTTATTTAGTACATTATCAAGCCTATTTAAAAAGTGATTTGTGGCTGTGTCTAGCCTACATTTTGTTCTTCCAAAACACATCGCCAGGTTTCACTTGAAATGATATCAGATCATTTACTTCTATTAATTTTTGGATAAGTCTTATCGTTTGTATATAACTTTGGACAATTAACTTTGTAACTAACAGCAATTGCAAAATATTCAGTTATACTTGTACGTAATACAGCTACGAAAACTTCGTCAGTATTTTTGATTTTTACAAGAGAATGGTTAATACACGTGTTAGAATATGATGTTACACGAGTATACTTATTTACGCAATATTTTCAGTATATAAATGAAAAACATCTGAACTCATATTTATATCCCCTTTGGTATTAAATTTTTATAATTTAATTCAGAAAATACTCTATCTAACGAGTATGTAATTCAAAGAACTCGCTTGCAGTTACTACTGGTAACGATACGACGAGCTGTCCAGTTCACTCTATGTCTTGAATCCCTCTCAAATGCAGCATTGTTGTCACATACTGTCCAGTATTGTGTATAGTTTTATTGACAAATCGAAGAGATTTGACGGCAATTTTACGCTTATAGCGAGGTCTCAACAGCTGACGAGGGTGAAATTAAATGAATTATTAACAACATACTACTGTTACTTTCGTTTTCTGAGCGCGTGAGATCATTATGATAACTAACATATATAGCAAAACGCAGACGTGGCCATACGCTGCACAACATTATGTACAATCTTTATCTTAATTTTTACTATCCAAAACGTTTCTCGTTCTTTAACAGTTATAAACACATCATTCCACTCATTATTTTCGTACACTGTGAAAAAGTTAGTAATGTTACGCATTACACGTATGGTAATATTCCCCAACCTTGAGAGGGAAATCTGATTTCCTAATTATGTGTGGAAATTTCCTCAGGGTAGTGTATTCGCCACATAAACCACTCGGAAGTTTCGCTCGCGCGTTATGTCAAATTGTCCAAGAGGGCTTTGGCAAATATGTAATGAAACATTACGTTACCAGTTGAGTAACTTTCCTCGACACGTGTTGAGTAATTTTCCCTCGCTTGTTGAGGTAATTAGCTTCCATTACATGTAGAGTAAATTTATCTAATTTTTTTGTACAGTGTACTGAATGGCAGATCAAACTTTTCTCTACTGTTAAAACTAGAAATGTATGGAAAATATTTTCACCCATGTTAACCGCATGCAATGTAAAACGCCCGAGATCTGAGTGTAGCACGTTTTATGTTTTGCGTTCCGGACTGATAACGAAGGTTTGAACGTGCCTGCTTCATGGGCAGGCAATGCTAGCCGCGGCTCAGCCGGGCGCAAGCAGAGTTACGTCACAGCTCACTTCATATTTATCTGTCTCGCTGCATAGCTTTGGTTAGGTCTAACGTATATGAAGGCGTAAGTATTCTGCCCAAAGTAATAAAAAACCTGTTTAAACAGATACTGTTGGCCTACTTGACATTACAGACAAAAAATTAAGATTATGTTTGATTAGAAAAATTGCAGTAACTCTTTCCACTTCTGTTTAAATTATTAATGGTGAAAATTTATGGTGTGGCTTTACTCAACTATGGTTAGAGGTAAACAAGTCTACTTAAAGTGTCATTCCTGAGAGTTATCATTTATATATTTAGACAGTTTCTTGAGTATATTTTAATTAAGTGGCAACTGCTTATCATAAGCTACATATCCTGACAAAAATTCACTATCTAAAGCAATTTACAAAGATACATATTATTATATAGATATTAATTTTTACCTCCGAGTTCACATAAGTCGAAAATAATTTTGCAAGTTATTGAACAGGAATCCAAATAACACTGAGTCAGAACAGCCAAGACTCCTAGCTTGGTTAAGGCATCTTTGTATAATTACTTCACTGAAACAAATATCATTAAAAATACTTATGTTTAATCAGTGGTTTAGTTATTGTTTAGGTATGAGAAATGCTTAAATAGCACCATTTTGCACTTTGAAATACAATTTTTTTCTGAGGGGAGGGACCCCCCTCACATTTTTATTGGGAGTCGTATGCGTAATTAAAAGGGGGGCGCCAGAATTCGTATCTGCCCCGGGTGAGACAGACTCTTGTTGCGGTCCTGATTAATATAGTAAAATAACAGCTACATTTTCGTTTTATAACCACCCTATGTATCTACAACTTACCTGACAATGCAGTCCTTTTAAATATCGTGTGTGGTTTAAAATTAATCAAACTTTTAGCCAGCAGTTGTTATGTAAAGATTTACTGTTACGAATTTTTAAGTACCAATAAAAAAACACGTTCTACAGAGATTATACGTGTTAAAATACGTACACATATTCATATCTACGTAATAATACATGCATACAGGCACGATTTCCTACACACGTACATATCTACATGTATACTACGGTGTCCGTACCGCAGTTCCGGACAGCGACAATTCCGGCCAACAGATAAACATAATATGAATGACAAACACGGCCAGTGACAATTCCGGCCAGCGAAATAGTCATCTCACTGAGCACCAGGGAAAAAGAGAAATGGGACGGTGAGCGAAGGGGGTTGAATTTCGAATCTTCTCACACGTTTTCAAGGCTTGAGGCAAAGTAGTAGGTATATTTTGGCTTTTAAGTCTTAATTTCTTTGGCATATTTAAACCAGTGTTTTAACATTTAATTTTTTATATGTTGATTTTTAACATGTTTGTTGCAGTTTATTACTATTTTTGCATGCCGTACCTATCAACGTGAAGACGCACTGTCACTGTTGAAATTTTAGATTAAATTTTGTACGAAGACTACGGTTTTGAAATGTTTCTTCAAGTACCCAGTACTTTACTTTTTGTGGCTTCTCGGTATTTTTTCATCGATATTGACGAACAGAATTTTTTTCCCTTCTTAACTAAGCCCGATCTTCATGACGGGTAAACCTACAATACTTCATAATACTAAGGCTTAGTACTTCAGTGGCATAAATATATGTACGGCATTTTAATTGTAATCTTACATTTGATACATTTCTTACTTATTACCGAAACTACACATACCTGCCCTGCCCCTATGTTTGTAACCAAATGAACTAGGTGAACAGAATCTTCTCAATTTTGTGAAGCCCACAAAGTATATTAAGATATATCACGATATATGGTTAGTTTTCCCTACATGATGTTTGTGTTTTTGGCTTAACTTTTCAGGCAAGGTAGAAAATCTTGTATATCTTCGGTGTGGTTTGGCAATACGCACGTTTATTTTACTGTCCCAACTCTCTACTGCATATTAGTTCGGTGCCTTCGCATGTAACAGGTCCATAGCTGCACAGGCATGACTTCAGTTTTAAGCCACTGGTCTATCAAGTAACTGAGAACTCTTCTAGTTTTGAGTTTGAGGGTGCTTCTTCGTGGATTAGATCCATCTTTCACATACATCTCCAGATTTTAGGAATGCTAGAGCGGCACACATCCGGTTGCTGAGTCCCACTTCTTCCTTTTCTCTATACTCATTCGTTGGATCTATACTTTGTATCTTCATCAACAGGCACTTTTTCATGTGAAAGAAACAATCATTGATACCAACCGAAGTAAACACTTTTTCGAGCGTCGATTAGGCCAGTCATATTAAGTCAAAAAAGGGCCTTATCTGGAAAAAATTCCCTTAAAGGGAATACTTGACACATGCATAACACTAGTACTTAGCAACAACATATAAAAATCAACACTTGGGGCGCTGTGCTATGGCCGCCATATTAGAAAATGTTGGCTGATGTTCACTCTTTTGGCTAAATTTCGAAAACCGTTGCAAATATATAAACAAAAGTTTAAGTAAAATTTGAAGTTATCGACTTTCAAAAACACAAACTTTACCGTAGAGTAAAATGTATTGTATCTGCATTGGTTTCTGAGTTATTCACAAGTTAAAATTATTTAAATCAATTTTGTTCCACTTTTTAAATATAAAACGGCAATACATAATTACATTACTAGTTATATCTGTAAAACTTAAGAGTATTTCTTGAAAACATGTTTTAGTTTTAATTTTGGTTTCTATTCTGCATTAAGATACGTAGTTTTTTTTGGTTGGTCGATAATTCAACAATATTTAACAAGCGCGATTTCATTTCTAAACATAATGAACACGGTTTCATGTTAGCCCCAATTTAATTAACTTCAAACGCAAAAGGTACAGCATAAACACAGACAATGCATTTTTATATATCCTCTCCAAATTCAAAGTTACAAAAATTTAAGAAAAGTTTGAATTTTAATATTAACTATCATTTAAAAGTAAAATAATAAAATTTTCAATAAAAGTACTTAATGTTTCAACTACTAGATACGTTTATATTTTTTATCATCCAACTCAGCAGGTATAGTTGACTTCAATGTCCACATCAGGTGAGTTCACACATGTTAGGCCTTCACATTTACCACACATAGCTGAGCAGAGGAGACCTGCTTGTTTACACTCGCAAGAACCACTACAAGTCTTCCAGTTACATGAAATCAAATTCAGCAGCCTATCTGGATCTGGCGGGAGAAGTGTCAGTTTAGGTTGTTGTAGTAAATTACCAAAAAGTTTCCATCCCTATTCATAAGGGTCCAGATCGTTCCTAACCACTTCTATAATTGGCAATAAACTCTGAAGATGTAGAGCTGCAGCTGCTGACGTAGGAGGAAGTGTGGCTAACTTAAAATTAGCCTGCAGCTGCTGTTTCGCTGTTAGTTTCGCCAGATAGTATTATACCCTTTAATAGTTAGTTATAGTATTTAGATATGGTGAAGTTACGGTATTATGAACAAGAAAACATGTATAACTTAAACCAAAAATTCACCGTTAATAATCTTAATAGAAGTGGAGAGTGTTACTGCAATTTTTCTAGTCAAATAAAGCTTAATTTTTTTTGTCTGTGATGTCAATTAAACCAACAGTATCTGTTTAAACAAGTTTTTTTATTACTTCTTCGGAAACACATTTCACCCTTTTTCACGCCCTTAGAGGGCGAATTTCCAAAAAAAACCCCTTCTTGGTGCTCGCCTACGATCTGGGGGGAACCCCCACAAAATTTTCACGATTCTAGGTCCAGTGGTTTGGGCTGAAGTTTGATATGTCAGTCAGTATATTAGTCAGTCAGTCAATCAGTGTTCATTTATATATATATATATAAATAAATATATATATATATATATATATATATATATATATATATATATATATATACACATGATGCACAGAGATATAGCAAGCGTAATAAGAATAAGGTTTCCCGGAACAATGGCGAAGAGCGGTCCACGTGAAACGGGAAGCGGTATTAGATCCGACTAAGAACGGGTATTAACGTTCGTACAGGATCCAACGAATAGTTTTTAATTAGGTGTGATTGAAATTGTGTTACTGGAGAATACGTTGCTCATCTCTTGCGTGCTGCGGGCTGGTTGGTACTTGAACCTGCCAATCTAGGTTCACCGAACACTCGGTGTTGTGTATAGTCACTGCTCAATACCGCTCCCCTTGGAATACATTCACATCTAGCCACTGCCAGAAAATATTTCATGCAGGAAGGGTTGGCTGACCTCATGGTGATGGCGACGTGTAGGTTGGACCTGACGAGCTTCTGGTAAGCGCCGAACAAGTTAGGCTTGGTGGGTGGCAGGCCACGCTCGCTGACAGGCACCCTCATCGCCTGGTAGATCTGCTCAAGGTCCTCCTGAGGATAGATGTTGGGAACATCGCCAGAGTTGAGCACGTTGTTCAGGTCCTCCAGGAACGACTCGCTCTTGATCTGCGGCACAACAGAGCACACGTGCCATCGCCTCAGTTTCACCAGCAGGAGACACGACGCAACCCCGATCACTAGATCCATGAGTTTGTCACGAAAATAATTTTGCGCCATTTTGTTTGCGAGCTTTACGTGCACATTTGCATGTCTGCTTAATGATTATTGGCAGACTGTGTCTGTTCAGTCACGTCTCTCAATTGGCTGCACCAATCAGGCTAAGGTTACTGAGCTGTCTGTAATTTGTCAGTAGAACCCCGAGACAAGTGACAGTTATAAACGTCAAAACTCTAACAATGAAGAAGAGCTGTACATTGAAACCTAATGATGACAAAATTTTCTTTTGTCACAAAATCGTGGCTCTACCGATGACTCAACTTCTATTCAACTCAACTTCTGTTCTAACTGTGGTGAGGTATCGGCGTGCACTATACATATCGTGAGAACCATGTGAGGTAGAGATAGAGAAGTGGCGTAACGAAGGCTCGGAGGTAAACGGCAATACCCTAGGGAGTCCTCCAGATCTGACTCTTGGAAGGAGCATGATTTGGCGGCCTCGGGGATTCCTGTGCCTATTAGACGAGGGTGAGACTGAGGTAGTTTGTCATTGATTTCCACAGGGATGGGGATGAAGGGATAAATACAACACGCAGTATTGAACCCGGTGAGGTAGTATTACATTTCACCTCCAAGGTCGGGAATCGAACCCGGGACCCTTACTCAATCGGTTTGGAGCTCTAACCACTAAGCGGTCGGACTTAAACAAATAAATTGAATCACTAAAAAATCTTCTGTACTCAGTGACTATTCACTGATTCCTATTCAGACTACAGACATAGAAATATTTACGTTTCGTAGTTTTTAATTTGTTGCAACTGGCCAATCGGGAATCAGCGAAAAGCCAGTGGTAATCGGTGTATACATGGTGTCCAGAAATAGCCATATAAAAGGCACACCACGCGAATCCTGGGCTAAATTAGAGATGAAATGTTAGTGGCAAAATGTATGAAGAGACCCTACGTGCACAATGTGGCAACATAGCATGGAGTAGGCCCCATCCCGCACTTTACGCTATAAAAACATCTTATTGCCACTGTTCTGAACACCGTATTACATGGTTAAAATTCCGAGCAGTCCGAACGTGATTTTACGTTTACTCGACGTAACATACATAAAATAATACATGGACGTGGAGGGGACTTTCTCCATGCTCCGTCGCCACATTGCGCGTGGAAAATGTTGTGTAACATTTTGCTACAAACTGTCTTAGCTCAGGATTCGCGTGGCGTGATTACTACACGGCCGCTTCTGGACAGTCGGAAATGCCACCAATTAATTCGAGTAGACGTTAGATTTCCAACTTCTATATATGTGCGTTACTTTTATGACTGAGCCAATCTTATGAAACTCGTCCTTAACAACTATGGACGAATTGCAAACCCACGAACACTTATGCTACTTTGTAGGACGTACAGCTGGCCACTCACTGGAGCAGCAGCCAATGAACAAGTTGCGGGAGGGCAAAGCATACACAGTGATGGGTCGTTGAACCCGCGAAATTCCCGAGTCTATAGTCATGAGTGATAGCAGGAGACGTGCAGTACCTGAGTGTCGGAGAAGAGGAAGACAGCTTCTCGGCGACGCAGGCCGGCAGACAACATGAGCTTGCGCAGGTCCTCACGCCACTCCGCTGGTCCGTAGGTCCTCGTCAGTTCTATACGCTCGCACGACAGCTCACTCACGTGTGCCGCCAGTCGCGTCAAGCTCGTCCTACCTGCCACCCACAACGACCACCGTCAACCCCTACACGAGATACAGCTCTCAGTGAGGACTCCACGCGCTACTACTCTACGAGTTTAGCTAGCCACATAATTACTGGACATGGTGTGTTAGTCGTGCTGTAACGTGGCACAGAATGTAATTTTTACTGTATAACTATTGAAAATGTTTCAAATGCGTTTGTCTACGGAAAGAATATACACTTCAAACTGTGTTCCTATGGTTTAAAAAACGCCGACCGCTAATTAAAGCATGATTACCAAGCTCCTCAAAAGTACTAAAAAATAACTTTATCACGTTGCCGTAGCTGAGAAATATAACAACTGCAGTCGTAGAACAAAAATATATAAATCTTCATTGGACTTTACCACATACTTTCCACAAATGAAATAACTGGGTCACCGCTTGAAGTCCTATTGAAAAACATTTTCTACAAAAACACTGCACGCTTCTAACTACTGAACTGTACTTCGCGTCTAGAACTGATGAGGTGTTTGACGGCCATGTTTTATGGGCTTACTGCCTTCCCCATTTCTGTGCCTCAAACGTAACATAAAACGTCCACTAACTCTTTAGAATATTGTGTACTAGTTTCAATTTGCCGCGTTTGACGCGGGAGGACAGCGGAGCGATAAGAGCCAGAGCACCACACGCGGCGATAGACATTTCGCCTCTACACGCAGCGTGTTAAACTAGCGTGCAAGGTTTTTGTAAGACTCTTTTTCCTATGAGACTTTAAGTGGTGACCATACAATTTTATTTTATTATAGTATGAAGTTAATATCAACGCACGCATCTTGTTTTGCACTTCACGAATTCAGAGGTCTCAGAATTATGTTTCTAACAAGCATGATAAATTGTCAAAAAGTGACATGCGTTGTCGCAAGTGTATGTTCTTTTTGTAGATAACAGCAATAAGAATAAGTTAAGAGGTTTCGCGTAAAAAAGTGTTCATGTGAAACGCTACACCACCGTCCATGCGACAGGTATAGCCTATAGTCCTTCTTAGGGTAAAGTTTCCTTCAATTAATTCTTTAATAGTATTTTATAACAACATAAATGATATGTTAATTATTTAAAAAGAAAGCTAAGTAGGGAATGGAGAATGTATAAACAGTTATTTTAAGATCATAATTTGTTTACATGTTTTAAAAAAAATTTTGATCTGTGTCATTGTAATTGATGATCAAATAACTGCTTAGTGATTCCAGCTTGACATAAGTAAATATAGATAACAGGCAGCTCACTTAAGCTTTAAAAACGTATATTAAAGTAATGCTTTATATCACTATAACAGGCTTCGAATTTCAAAATTAAGTCATAAAAATTAGTTACAAGTGAACAAATATAATATCAATATATCTAGGAAACTATCTGCGTGAAACATTTTCCTCGCTAATACATACCAACACAACACTACATCACTCCTGTCTGGTTAAAGTGAAGCTTCACTCCCCCGCCGATTACGCATACACGTTAACATATTCATTATGACAACAATCCCCGTCCAGTCTTAAATACGGGTCTGCAGCCCAGCTGAAACAGTTACGTGCGCCCAATGACTTGCAACTAGTCTGTCTAGGTGCATTTGATTTGACAACACCCAGCGAGTTATGTATTCTTCGTCTTTCGGACTCGCGACAGCACGGCCTCGGATTGCGCATGAGGATTATGTGGCCGCGACAAGAGGCGTTTTTAAAAACTCACCAAGTTAGGGCGGATAGGACAACATTTCAGCTTCAGGTATACAAACATTATAACTAGAGTACTGTTTAAACGCGTCAAAAATATCACGAGAACGGCATTTCAATTACCCTGTTCTCGAGCAAGCGAAGCGCCTGTTGGCAAGCGAAAATTGCCTCTTGGCATGAAAAAAATGTAAACAGTACATGTTATAATTAAATTCACAATGATGTGAAAACTATCATGAATTGTGTTCAAAATATCGAAGAAACCAGCACGAAACGAATATCATACGCAATATAAAAAAAAATGAAAATAAATGTGTCAAAAATGTGCTACGGATGTTAAATTTAGAAAATTATTTAATAGACGTAGGATTTTTTTTTCAGTCCCGCCATTTTAAAACCCTGAACAACATTACAGGCATTTGTCACCACCCAGCTTAGCTCTGATGTAATACGCCTCTACGCGTATAACACTGGCCTGACGTGCAGCCTACTGTAGCCTGCAGTCTCTAGTAGTGACCCAAGTGCTGCGTGCTTGACTGTACTACAACTGAATTATCACGCCTAGAAATGCCTGTGTCTGCATTAAAATACAGCTAATAGACGGAAACTATCAATCAGATACAAAACATTAAATACTATTCGTACGCACACCAAATTCCAAAATGTTAGAACATGTTTACATGACAGATCTGAAGCACCACACACCATTTGGCGGCAGGAGCAGGGCAGCGCCCTTAAGCTAAGGTTAATGAAGTGGCAAAATGTTTTTTCCTCGAGTTTTTATACACGTCAATTGAAATGTTTGCAACTACTTAATCCGCTCAGAAATAAATTTTATATAGTTGCAGAAACATTCGTAGAGATTTTAATAAACTACAGTTAACTCGCTGATTGGGTGGGAACTTCGTTGCTTGCCGAGTACCCGAAAACGTGACTATGTGTACTTCTAGCAACACTCAACATTTCACGGAAACGCATAACGTACACTGCGCGCCAGCTTAGATGGCGAATGGCAGCTGCTGAATGAAGGGCATATTCAAGGAATTCATGCAGCAGGCCACTGTAAAAACACCCAGTAGCTTATAAATACAGGAATTAAATTGACCTATGTAAATTAGCCAGTCGAATTTAAAACGGTAGAAATATTGTATGTAACACATTCCAGCTAGTTACCCGACATCTTACATGGCGCGTGCTGTAACTACATGTTTGCTTGCGAAGTTGACAAAACTATTTTCTAGGATTCCTTTTAAAGAAAAACCTTCCGTTTCCTGTCAATTTCAATAAACGCTATTTTAGCATAAACTTAATAAATGTACCACGTCAGCATTAAATGACACACAATTAATTAGCTATTATACTACCTAGAAATATCATCTACCACCTATTATTTTACATTGCGTTTTCCTTTAAGGGCGTTCAAGAGCCTATTTGTTCTTGTTTTAGAGACATTTCCTCTCCTTTTTAACATATAATCAATGGCTAATTAATGAAACGAGTCACAGAAAAAATAAGAGATAATATTTTACATTATATTTATCATAATTCACAGATCAAAAACAAAGTATCATTGCAAACATTACATTAATTCAAGATGGTAACGTGTGTTCAGTTATCTTTGGAATTTTCTAAAACGTACGTGAAAACTAACATATTCGAACAGCTTAAACTGAACCACGAAGTTTCTTGTCTAGTTAGATAATAAACTCAATAGCTACAATTTATCGGAATACAAATTATCCGTACAATCTCAAAATATGATAACCCTTGGTTGAAAAATGATTGCGTGGTAATATTCATGATGTGTCATTGTTCAAATATAGATTTAAAAAATAATAAAATAAACATTTAAATTAATTTTGTAGTCATAAAATCATAATATACGCTAAAACAAAACTTTAAATGAAAATCAGCATATATTCGTCTATCTGGAAAGCATGCATCGCGTTTTGACGACTTCATCGATCACGGACTTCTATAACGTCACCAGTTGTTTGAATTATGGAAGGTTTTTGATCTCTCAAATATGTCTTCTACGTAACATAGTCAGTAAACTGTTTTAAAGATTATTAATTTCTGCAGAAATATCTCTAAATAATTACTTAACGTGCAGATGTGAAATTCTGTTTCATTTCACGATGGTATATGTCAGTGACAATAGAATATATCTAATCAATTATTTGAAGAAGTTTTGATACCTTCTTAAGAAAGTACTTTTCAGAATATAAAGAAGGAAAGAATGCCTTCAAATATTCACAGGAGGCCTGTGTAAATCCCACGCTTAAAAAAACATAGCTTGAAATTTTAAGGACCTAAATATTTATCCCAAATGTATATATCGGGAACTATCATCCGCTGTTTCCCAAATAAAAAGTGACTCCGATTTGTTAGTCAATGGAAATGTGATAGCTTATGAACAGATAAGTTTCTGGGTAAATTAAAGATTCTGGATTTATAATAGACCGTCTCAAGTGGTTCAACAGAGAACTTCATTCGTTGCGTCGATCCTTGTCGAGCAAGGGGCAATTTTCTGAAGTGCAGAGCAAACATTCTTTAACTTCGTAAAATGAGCTTAGAAGCAAAGTTTTAAGGGAAAGCCAATCTGTGAAGCAAAACTTGGGTGATTTTCTAACTACTGGCGCAAAGCAATTGAACGTGGATCTAGTTTGTAAGTACCCACTCCACTTAGAGCTCTTGAACACACGTGGTACTAAGAATATTAGAACAAAAGAAACCTTTGTAAAGTATTATACTACCCTGACATGCGTGAACAAATGGTATTGCATGATATATTTTGAAGTTTGATTTATTATTGCACAGGTAATATCTTATGGGACAGAGAGAGTGAATGTCGCGCCAGTATGAAATGCTCAGCACGTCATAGTTGCCTGCCAAATGTTCTAGTGGTACGATCGGGTGTTATAAATACCTGCAGCCCATGTTTTGGCGAAATTTTTCAGCTTTTGATACCTGGAACCTTGTTGGATCTATTTGAGACTTTCTTTTGTTTTAAAGACTTTTTAAGCTTATGGTCCCCGGGTGGCGAGGCATAGTCCTAAATGCTCGTTGTAATGCCAGGTGGCAGGTTAGGTCTTGTTTGTTTTATTTTCTTTTGTAAAATAATATTTACAATAAACTGAGTCATGCATAAGTAGAAGGTGAGACGTTTTGCCGTTTACAAGAGAAGACCAACCTTCACAAGTAGCCCTGAAATGGGTGAGACATCGCTGGACGAATCAAAACCATAAGAATTATTTTTATTATTATTTATTTAATTAGTTTTCGGGTTTGGTTTTTGATTATGAGTATGGTCGTAGGTTTCTTTACGCGAGTATTTGCTGTTAGCAAATACAACCGTTGTTACTTAGTGTTTCATTATAATGCAATGCCCTTAAACTTTGTACCTTATAATATTTGGACACTACTACCTTGGGAATAACTTCAAGTCGGATCTTATAATGCAATACCTGTTCATCACTTACTAAAGTCTTTTTACAAATTCACGGTTTAAAACCTTTTCAAAATTATGCACTCAAATTTTAATAATAATAATAACGTAGTATTAATTTTTGTAAAATTTATTTTATTCATTTGTTAATAAACTCCAATTTTTAAAACTCATTCTTTTATTTCAGTATTCGATCAGCAGTCCCCTTAACATTAATTAATAGCCACCTAATCGTAAAAGCTATGATAACTTAATTTAGCTACCAAAATTAATCTTATCTTGTGTTGTTACAAATGTTGATCGTGAAAGACAGATATATGCACACTACCAGATAGGAGATGTAGGAGTCGTAGCCTGTGGTCGATCTACAGTTTCCCCTCATGCATAATCTGCCAAGCGGAATTATTTAATTATTTCAGTGTGTTTTATTATTCCTGAGCTCTACCCAAACTTTGTAATTTATTTCACTTTAGGCTAAAAGGGGGAAGTCTTTTCTCAGAGTGTCTGTTTTTCTTTGCAGGGTTAACTGCACGAGGAGCTATGTGTTTACTCCCCCCGCAGTCTGAATAGTTAAGTACAGAGTTAATTTATTGTTGTTTATGGTTTATAATTATGATTCCGTTAGTTGTTTGTTTATTTTTTAGTGATGTTTATTTTCTTTCCACCTCGTAGTTTTAATAGTATTCAGTTATACACGCTTCCCAGATTCAATTTATAATTTTACATTATCAACTACTACTTCGGATTTTACTTCACACATTTACATATATAGACTATTCATTTAATTTACATTGTTAATTTATTTTACCACACCCAACCTCCCAACACATTTTTGGTTGGAGTCGCCGGGTAATTACTTCGGTGGCGACCAAGCCGTGTGACAGACTTGTTTGTCACAAATATCTTGCTTGACAATTACATATTTACACATTTAGATTATGTATTCTCTTTATTTTAATTACACCACGCCCAACTTCCTTGATAATATTTGCTTTAACTGAAAAACCAGATTGGTAGTTCAGTCAAGTGCTAGAATGACAAATCTGCTAATTGCAGCAGAATAAGTGCCTATAGCTATCTACGCGAAAAACAATTTTAACTTTGTCCCTGCTACTAACAGCGACTACGCATGGGCCTTTTTATAGTAACAGCAAAGTTGACGTTGTGGGGTAATTACATCTCTTAAATGTAAGATGGTAATATGTATGGTTTACGTGATATTAAGACTTATTTACTTCGATCACAAACATTGGTGATGGTGCCCTCGACCGCATATTTGTTTTCAAAACCTTCACTTGGAGTTAAGTGTCATTAGGGAGTTAGGTGGAATATTTAACTGAAATATAGAAGTAATTGGTGCCCCAACCTTGAGGTTAGTGAGATGGTATGTTTGAGATGATGACGTCGAGGAACTCCAGCAGACAGTGGACAGCATAATCAATTATTACCACTTTCGAACGACTTCATCCAAATTGCACTAATTTCATCTGTCTTGCTGTTCTTGTATTTTAGAATTGCTAGATTGCACGGCATTTAAAGGAATTTGAGCCGAAACCTCCCGAAAAATCGACCGGAGTTACAAACAACTGCGCCACATAACGTCGAAATAATTTAAGAAAACTGATTTTAAAAATAATATTAATTTCCTAGACTCATTCAGGTTGTACAATAACACGTCTCGATAGAACCGTAGAATGAAACTCCTGTATAATTTACTTCCCGCTGGTCGTACTAGCTTTTCGGATCGTCTGCCTTAAAAGTTTACAAACCAAATATTCTTCTTAATAATTAAGCTATATTATAAAATAAAAAAAAACATTCACAACTTTCTTACGTAAGCATAATTATGATGCGAACAACACTTCAATATTTCTTCTGATTATATAAGTATCATCGGCTTATAAAAAACTTAATTTATATCTTTTCACTCCTTTCAGTGTTGAATTTCGAAAAATCGTTATTTAACACTTTAAATGTTTGTACAATTATGTTCAGAATAAATGAGCGGCTGAAAAAGTTTAAGCCCACTTCGGGTATGATCGGCTGTTAAACAAATGTAACGACTGTGTACCTAGGCAAACCCGCAGCGCACATAAGCGTCTCCAATCACGGTAAAATAGGGGCTCGCGAGATACAGTCGATCTTATATTTGCAGCAGTGAAGGGGAACGTTGCGTCAACCAAATTTTCACAAATTCATTTACTCCGATTCTTAGCGCTCTACAGCAATTTTGGTGGCGCCATCTATTATATTTTCTAATATTTTTTAAAAAATGTATTTCAAAATTTTTATTTCAAAGACCTGTAGCTCCCATAATATTCACCACACAATAGTGTTGGTGAATTATTTTACATGAACAACCCGGCTGTATATCGATTGTGAATCTAAAACTCATTTTACCCTTTTCTTTACCTCTTTAGGGCCTAATTCGGAAAATCTATTTAAGCGGTATTTTAGATATTTATATAAGCATTAGTCTTCAGCAAATAGCACTTCGATGTCTCGATTGGTTCGATATATATAGAAGAATAATCGAAAACACGCTTCACGTTTTTTTCACCCCCATAATTATAAAATTTCGAAACTTCTTGTAGTCATGTGTTAGTGTTAGTTATTTGTGTATGTAACCAACTGAAATAAAATTAAAGACGATAGCCAATTGTGTTCCAGCTGTATAGACGATTAATAAAATATATTTCCCCCCCCCCTTTTGTTACTGCTTGGAGGTCGAATTACGAAAAATCCTAAAACGTATTTTTGGGTATTTTGGTAAGCAATATTTTGAAGTGAAAACCAACCCTCTACCCCGAAGGATTAGATAGATATCGATAATTTATTGCAACTACATTCAAGGTCTTTTCTCCCCCTTAAATGTTGCATTTCGAAGAATCATGAAACAAGCTAATATACATTTTACGTGTATCCCATTAAAGTAAAAATCACAATGATAGGCCGTGGGGTTCTAGCTCTATATACGTTTCTTTAAAAATGCAGTTCTCTCCTTTTCACCCCCTTAGAGGTAGAATTTCGATAAATCCCTTCTTAGTGCTTACCTACGATCTGAGAGGAAACCACAAAAAAAAATTCACAATTATATATCCAGTGCATTGGGCTGTAGTTTGATAGGCCAGTTAGTCATTCAGTCAGTCAGTGTTCTCTTTCATATATTTTCCATACTTGTCAACTGTAAGCAAATATGAGTTAAATTTCATGTGGACATTAATTACTCGAAATTTGTCGCAGATAAATTTATTTACTTAGGGCTGCTATAATTGCGAAAAATATTTTTTTGAAATGTACCAATGTCAAAATCACGTGTCCAAAGTCACCTTCGCTTACGATAGTTACACACTTTCACCCTTTTATGAAAAGTAAGTAACATTTATTAACACTTAAGTACGAAACTCGCACATATCACAAAGTGCAAAGCTTCTACGGGCTGTTGCAAACTATCATGTCAATATTTTGGGGAACAATCTTAACATGTAAAATAGTAATAAATGTTATACGATCGTTAGTCTGAAAATACACCGTTCCTGTATTACTGTTAACAGACTGTACATTACGTACTGTGCTCAGCGCATGGACTGCATCATGTTACTTGAAATATCATCGCAGCTAATATCAGCTACAAACCAACTGAATCAAATTTAGTTATATTGTAGGCATAGCTGGATATATCATTCCATGGTGATAGGAGCCAGCCTTCGTGCTAGGTACTGTGCGTCATGTGTAGCACAATAATAGTGCATTTTCGGACCTGTGTTCACGTGTCATTTGTTGTTTCTCTAGATGTGAGCATTGTTTCCCACAAACACAGGGCCACCGAGAGAGGGGGCAAAGGGGGCAAATGCCCAGGGGCCCGAGCTCATGAGGGGCCCGGGTCCGGGGCAGTGAACTGAAAAATAATAAAATAAAGCTTTTAAAAAAAATAATTTTTCCTCACATATAATTTGTCTCATGTCACATTTTGTTTCTTTCCGTATTATTCAGCAGCAAAATAAATGTTATAATAAGTTTTCATTGGAGAAAAGAAAAAAAAAGTGAAATTTGTGATGGTATAGTGCCCTAAAGACTAACTTGCACAGGGGCCCGGAAATCCTGTCAGTGGCCCTGAACAAAGTAGTGCAATTGTGTAACATTCTGTATAGAGAGATGTTATCAGTTGTGATAGGCGAATTAACAATGTCTGCATGGTCCCTCATAATAACTAAGAAGTGCCATACCGACGCCGCCCAAGCCTAGGAGAAGAGCGTTGCCCATGGGCTGGCGGATGATGCGCGCTATGCGGCAGACGTGGGTGACAGCGTCCAGGAACAGTACCAGCTTCATGGGAGTCCTGGAGCCGTGGTTGTACTCCTCCAGGTAGTGATCCAGCACTAGAGACAGCTGCACACATAGCACACGTGTACTCACAGTTAGGGCAAGGCTGGTTATACTACAGCGTTGGAAGGCCAATATTATTAGTTTAGCAAGGGGCAATTCTTGCCGCTAATTACGCTGCTATCGGGAAGGTGGTTAAAATCAGACATGGGTCCCTTCCCTTGAAAGATTTCGTCATACACAGTAAAACTTTTTCCTTATAACAAATGCAGATTTGTCTTTGAGGATATTAACCTTGTGGTTAAAATTTTAGTCTTAAAGAAAAAAAAATGAGACTTATACTTGGTGTTACTAATTATTTCCTTTAAAAAGTTTTCTTTGAAAATACCAGTTTCTTCATGGTAAGATATACATTTCTTCAATAAAAAGATTGTGCTAAAAATACCACAACTAATGTCACCACGAACATTGCTACAAAACTATCTTAACACTGTAATAATATAAATTTTGTTAACAATCCTGTAACACTAACACAAAAACATTCTTTGCGGAAAATTTTTCTTTGCAACAACACCTATTTTGTTTTGGTAAAGAAGGTGTTATTAGAGTGTAGCAAAAATAGTTATAACATTACAAAAAAATTAAGCTACGTAACAACTTTTTCTTTAATAAAAATAAATCAAATGATTTTTTTATTTACCTAGCTTAGCTTACTTTAGTTTTTGTTACCACGTATCATACCTTACCGACTTTAGCGCAGCTAGCAGTGAAAATTATCCCTTCCCAACTTTTCTATAAGAAATGAAATAATCTTATTAACGCGATGTAGAATTAACCTTAGCTAACGCTTGAGGTCTCTAATTGCCGGGCTTACAGACAAAGATTATAATCGGGAATCAATGATAAGTAGAGATGGTAAAATTTCGCGAATTCAATGACCCGCGTGTTATAATCAAATATCCTATGCATACTCAAGTCCCGACCATTTGTCCACTACCTGCTACTCAGTGGAACAGCAGACAATGGACGAATAGACAGGACTTGAGTATGCATGGGATATTTGATTCCAATATACTGGTCGATGAATTCGCGAAATTTCACCATCTCTAATGATAAGACTTTTCTAGTGCTAGAATTCTTCCGAGTTTTTAGTGATATTTTTGTGTCTCCACACAAAAAACAACGTGATAAAATTACGAAACTAACAGGAAAATAATTGAATCAGGATTTTGCAAAAAGTACCAAGTCCACTTTTTGAGAAAATTCAGATTATACGAGATTTCGACTATTTAAAGCGTTCTCTTGGCTGTTAGAAACAAAAAGAACCAAGTTTTGTACAATAAATACGTTAAACGGAATAGTAAATATACGTGGAACTTGCAAAAGTTACCAAGTCCTGGACTTGGTACATTTTGTTAATGACAAATGATATGGACATTACAAGGGTATTCTGATTCTCTACTTTAAACAGTGCTGTTACTAGCAGTTCATTTACAAATCTGGTGTGAAAGGAGTTGTTGAAGTACATGAACAGCTTCATACCTTTAACCTGCCACAGACTAATAGACTTGTCCATGAATGTGCCAACAGTGAATTATTTTGTTTGTGACATTCATAATTGCCTTTGAAGAATCTGTTTCCACGTTGATCAGTAGTTATTTTTCACTAGCATATCTCAAAGTTCCAATAATGTACACCAAGGACATTGTTATTTCTCTGATAGTCTAATAGACTACATAACATTGCTTTATGGGTATAAAGTACCAGGTGGTGTTGTGTTTGCAAAATATGTGTGTATGTATCATATTATGAGTTTTTCACTAGAATATATCAACATTGCACTAATATCTACTCGAGACGTTATGTTTTATGTGCCATTAATAGAGTGAACAGTACTTCATTTGCAAAAGGCACAAGTCCATTAACGTTATTAATTTATAAAAAATCAAAATCAAAAGCTTATCTACGTGAATTATGACTCATATTATTCCACAAACACAATGTAGTTTCAAGTTATCCATTGTTGAAAAACTGTTTCATTCCCAGCTCCACAATAATAAGTTTTTTTGGTGTTTCCCAAAAATCTGCTCGCTTGGACTTGAAAACTTTTGCAAATTCCTTATTCAATTTTTGTATACTTATGTTAAACACAACAAATTAACCATATAAACTGTTCAGTGCACATTAAAAATAATAAATTACTATAGTCACAATAGTTTAAGATGGTTTTAAATCGTAAGGACATTTTGTACCAGCGTATTCTCCAAATAAGTGTCGTGTTCTGCTCATTGCATAATTGGAATATGGTTGTGTGGCACTGTTTGGCTGTTTACAGGCGAATCACAGACATTCAACCGTAGCTAACTATATTAATCTTTGGTTCTGTCACACAAGGACTCGCCAGTAACGAAAGAAATCCGTTAGTAACCATTGGGAGTTGGTCTCGGATCGCCTTGATGGAAGGCTAACATCCTAGTCGCTGAATTAACCTCAGTCCTTAGCTGATAGTTGATGCAACAACTAGCAAGCATACTGTCCTACAGCATATAAAACATACGCAGCACGCTGAACCTGCAATCTTCTAGATATCAAAATTCATCCACATACGCGCTATTAGAAAAGGTTCTTTCACACGATCAAATGTTGCTTAAATTTTCTTTCATATTTATTCAATCCAGTTTATCGAACTCGATGTAACGCCATGATGACGTCATAACCACGGCCATTTTTCTTTAAATCTATTATTTGTCCTGAATTTTCCTGTAAGTTTTGCGTTTCGAACACGTTTAGAATTTTCTTGGAGCAAAAATATTTGAGAACGGAGAGAAAACGTTTCTCTGACATTAATTGAAATAATGTATTAATTGAGTTCTACATGTGAATTAAACTTTATTAACAATAAATGTGCTCATTACTTCGCTTAAATGATGGTCACGGAATTAATAAAAAAATTTTAATGACTTAACCAAACAATTTTAGCCGTGCAGGATCAGTAGGTAATTTTAACATAAATATATAATATATATAAAATTTGTTTACAAATTGTGTGATAACTTTCAAATGGTCCCTACAATGTTTATTGAATATAATTTCTTGAATCGTTGTGCTATTCAATAAATTTAATTAATTAAATATTCGATCGTATGGAAGAGCCTTAAGGGATACGCCCTATCCAGGCGCAGTGGGTGGCGTGGCTAGCACTTCACCTACCAGTCAGGCACGAACCATACTTGACCACCTTGACGAGAACGAGACACACCCGCATACCTACCCACTCACTAGGGCAGGAGGGTAGGATGTATTAGGACCTTTTCACACTACGACACGGCCACATGTGACTCAACTTGGAAGAACAATGTTTTTTTAATTGGAGCTTTCACACTGGGATATTGCAGTATTTTGGTGGATAACTGTGACCCGGTGGTGTTCGAGTCCAGCCACCGGTGACAGTGCGTCACTGTGTCTGGGCCGGTCATTGCTGGAGTAATACAGGTTTATATCAGAGCTTTCAGACTGAGACACTGGTCACAGCCACTTGTAACGTGTATCAAAGATTGGCCATGCCAGCAGTGTCCAACACCAGCGACTCTTGAGAGTCCAATGAGGTCACTTGTGACGGTCACTGGTGTCCCAATGTGAAAAGGTCCTCAGGCACCCACCTGGTCCATATCGGTGACCTCCTGGTACACCTTGGGGTCCTTGAAGGGCTCGAGGAAGGCGCCGAAAAGTAGAAGCGGTCGGTCAGCGAGCACTTGGTCAGGGTCGAGGTTGAAGGCTTGCGCCACGTGGGAGCGCAGCAGGTTGTCGAACCAGCCCCTGTCGCCGTCGTCTATCAGCCGGTCACGGAATACGCGACAGCACTCGTGCCACCACAGTCTGACGGCGCGCCTCGCGTCCTGCGGCACAGTCACCAACCACTGCTCGACTGACAAATACCTCACATGCTCGGGGTATCTACAGGCGCATTGATAAGCCACCACGTTATAGGTTATCAGGGGGGTACAGTGAGCACTTTTGGAACCCTAGTTTTATTTTTTCCCTTTCAGACAATTCATAATTTCCTGCCACTTTTCACGTAAATAAAGTACCCTAAGTAACAACTGAAGTGTATAGATTGTACTATAATCAGAAATTAACGTCTCAGATTACAATGCATATGTTATTAACTATTTTTCTAGACAAGATGATTTTCACAAGTCCTCGGTTTAACGCGAACGACCTATGGCTCAGGCCTCTGACTAAGAATAGGAGGTATGGACACTCCCTACCCCAGCCAGCAAACAAAAATGGCAAGATTAATGTTGCAGTAGTCCCGCCATCTGCCGCAGAGGTACTTGTCCTGTAGTAGAAAATAAATATCATTGTAACCTAAAACTGAATTACATAATTACTGTTTAATGAATAGCTACGTATATTTTAGGAAGAAATTACCTACTTTCTTTTTCGCATGAATGTTTAAAGCGTCATAAAACTTCCGTTTGTCAGTTTTTGGACCACAAGATACGCAGCGCTCGTGCGGCCATATCGTGAACTACAGATATTCAGCGGTATTACCTTACCAGTTTTACGAGACGAGGATCCGGACCTCCCCTTCTTCACGCTTTGGCCCAGGCAGTACAAAATATCAATTCGAGGCGTTCTAAACATGATCCAACCAACCGTGTAAGGCGTACTAGGGGTTGTCTAAGGGCGGCTTACAAAACTGTAATCTCATACATGCGCAGACCACTCCGTTCCCTATAAAGCGAAATGCTCGGAGGCATTATCTTCCGAGGAAATTTGAATTTAATGGTTAGAAACTGGTGCTATTTAAGCAGTTTTCTAAATTTAAAATTCAAATTCTTAATGATTTCTTGGGTGGTAAGGGAGAGAGGTTTGTAACCTCCAACTCTCCTTTTGGTTAAACCTCTGGGCCCAACCACAGATTACTTGCATCCAAAGTGTCGAGGGCTTAGGTTAACTCTACAATCTAAGCCCGAATCAGTGGTTACAACCAGTGAATGTTCATCACTGATGTTACAGTTAACAACCCGTTTCTCTCTGAACAACTCGTAGAATTCACTGAAAAAAAGTGTAACAGGCAGGTGATATTCACTGAGATTAAGGAGAAGTATTAGACAATTTTATTGTATTTTCAGTATTTGTGCCATAACATTTCTTCGACAAAGCATAGGATATGTTCTCGGTAAACTGCTTGACATAAATAATATTGGAATATTTAATCAATTTGTCATGCAGAATCACTGAAAGAGAATTAGGCTATAGCTTAACTTTCAAGATATCTCTTGCAATGATTTTGTGTGGTAAATAAATTAAAGATTACATTATTATTTATGTCAAGCAGTTTACCAAGAATATTTTTTATGCTTTGTCGAAGAGAAAATTTTGATAATACAATTTGAAGAAATGTTATGGCACAAAAACCGAAAATACAATAAAATTGTCTAACACTCCCCTTAAATCAATTGCATTTAGTTATTGAAACAATCGGCATGATTTCGCTAACTTCAGTTGCTCATTTTGACCGAAACTACTGGAATTTCAACAAAGTGGTTCGTTCCTCACTAATTCAGGTTTAGAGTGCACTTACTACACGTTAGTAAACTTGATGTGGTTAGATTGCCGCCAAGGGTCAATAATTCAACTGCTAGTTGAACTGGAGTCAATAAGGGGTGGGTTTTACACCGGCGCCTACGGTAAGAGAACTTCGTACTTCGGCAATGTTCGGTTTTGCACCCGAAGTTCCCTTCATAAACGCCAGCATGAATTTGACCGCTTATCGATACTACCGCAAAAAGTGGCGGATATTTTTCTTCGACAAACTCTTCCGTCAGGAATTTTGTTAACGTCCTAACATGAAGTAGAATTAAATATTACATGAGATATTTACCGACGTTTTGGAGAAGTCCCAATATAATGTATACATAGCAAAATATTACTATGGTTTGTGTTTATTTCAAAAGTTATTTATGTCATGTGAAGTATTATTTACATTTTCAATATGGCAACTCACATTTGATGAGCATCTAAGCTCACAAACTGGAGTAGCTGCTGGATAGAGCTAAAATAAAAATAAAAGTTAATTAATTAAATTAACCAGGTTAGGTAAATATTTCAAACTAAGTTGTTTAAGAACTGATCCACTTACTTTTGACGGATGACATGAATCCGCAGCCTTTTTAAGTTGGCAACGATCTTTTTAATGGTTTTAATTTTATCTACGGTGGATGTGAGGTTTGTTTTATTTTGTTACTTTCGTTGGGTAGAGCTACAAATTAATTTTTGAAATACAATAGAGCTAACTTTGGCAATTGGAAAAAATTGAAACACTAACTTTTATTATTTTTACATAATGCCTTCTCAAATTAAAATGGCAAATAATTTTATTGGTTATGTATATAATTGTGCTCGAAGAATTTCTATGTTGTGAAAAACAGTGGTTGCAATATTGCTAGCAACTATGCATTAACTAAAAATTTGTAAAAATAAAAAACCGTTTAAGGGAATTTTTATATCCCACAGATGTTTTCTATTTGTAAATTGGTAGCATTGCAAATTGGTGATATCGTCGGACGGAAGACGGATTGTTGTGAGTCGCTAGATTTGCACAGACGGACAGAGTGCTGACTGACGGATGCAACGGATTCGTAAATGCCTTACCTGACAAGCAGTGTAGTGGTGGACACGGAGTAATGGGAGGGAGAAGGGGGTTGGTAGCCTCATCACTCCATATAAGAAATAATTTTAGAATTCATGGTCGCTGTGAAAATATATATTTCAAATTTTCATACTGTAGAGTAAAAGTATTTTGGACATACGCTATTGCAGAATATGGCGTGTCACAGAAAACCAGAGAATAGAGAATACGCACGTACACTTCTGTTTGCCTGTTGCAAATACATTTGTTTTGATTGTTTACTTGTCTGCGTATATTCTCTGGCTTACTGTGACATACCATGGCGTATGTCTAAAATACGTATATGGTTTGTAACTTGCCCCCATCGCAAGAACCATTTAAAAATAACATGAACAGTAAAATAATGGCAAGTATCAAAAATTTAATGTTTAATAATGATAAGCATAATTTACATTATGAAGTGTAGTAATTATCGTATTATTTATTTGTTATGGATATGTCCAATTCGGGTAGTAGTTTAACAAAAGACTAAACTGCACTGTCCTACACACACTTTGGCAAAATATGTGAATTCATAGACTTTTGGCGACTATACGATGTCTATAGAGCGGTTCAAATTTCGTGTTATGTGTCTACCAGCAGATTAGAATCTAAACGACTGTAGGCGCACCTGCCATCTACCGTTGGCCGACAAAGTCGTGCTTTTGGCCAATAACTGACATCATCACGTACAAGTTTGTAAAGACAGTGTAATCGGATGCTACGCACTGGTATGCACAGGTAAGTGGATTCTAGCACGTCGCCAAATGCTAACGTGAATGTTGCAGGTCCTGAAAGATGTTACAGAACTCGCGTGACTGCGTTACAGAGGATTGGTTGGTCTCCCACTGAGGTGTTCTCATCGGCGTAAAGCGTGCTCTAGTGCAGGCCACAAAATCGCCGCTGAGTAGCAGACATAAACGAGACTGTAAAACATCGAGTTTAGTTTGATGCGAGGCAAAAAGAAAACAGTGATTTTCGCATATTTGTTATTTATTCATTATGAAATTTTCCTTTTTAAAGGAGTCCTCGGCCAGTTCATGAACGGTGTTGTAGTGTGCTGCTCGTTGTTTTTTTTTTTTCTTTCCACGCGAAACTGCTAAACTTATTCGGGGTAAAGAAAACACGAATCACTTCAAACTTTGCTTTTACGCTTAAAAACATGGTACGCCTGTTGAAAACATGTTTTAGGGTCCAGTGAAAATGGTTTATGGACTTTTTTTTTTTTAACTTTTGTACCTGGACAGATACTAACCTTATTCGTAAACATGAAAGAGAGATACATTCTTTTGACATCTACGCCTTAATTTATACAAAGAAAATTACAGCGTCCTCTCGTAAAGAATTCCACAGAAAGAAGAATATTTCGAAAACACTGCGCGCCCACTCAGTGCTCCGTGCGTAATGTAATATAATTATTACTGATGCTCGTAACAGTTTCGCTAATAAAAGATGCGGAATGTGAAAAATTATCTTATGAGAACTGGTGTATGGAAGACAGAAAATGATTCAACTGCACACGTTGCCTGGTAGAATGGCCACTGTAGTTACACTGTACAAACACTTCCTAAACATTTATATAATTTTTAAACCTATACACAATATAGGACATTTGGCATGTTTCAGCCTGTTAAAAGAGTAGATGATTAGCATTGTTTATATACATGTCTCTTAAAGTCAGTACTAAATTTAACTGTTTCAAAAATGCTCATAAATATTACCACTGATGTATGGAAAACAATTTCACCATACCGACCTTATTTTATTTATACATCAATGTGCTAAATGTACAAATAATTTTTTTACACTGTACCTGCTTAAAGTTAAAATATCCTGACAACAAATCGACAGTTGCTACAGCATTCATGACGCAACTTTCACGCACACTTAAAGAACGCTCCTTACAGAACACGCGCTTTATACTACATCTACATGATAATAAATTAGGGATGGAATGAAATTAAATTAATGCTGATTTACTTCAGCTACACTGATTAGAATTATCAGTAGTTGTTGCCTACAGTAAAATTATGTTTTGTACTGGAATTGTTTATTTTTGTGACAATAACATTTTATAGTTAGTTTACAGTCCCTGCAGGAAAATAACATACTTTCAATTTTGATTTCATTTATGTGGTTCAGGATAAAGTGAGCACTTCTGAATTAATAGTTTATTTTCTTACCATCAGATAATTTATAGTTTCTGGTCACTTTTTAATACAAAGAAGTCACCTTGACTAAGGTTAATTCTACTACAGGTTAGAAAGAAAATGTGTTTCCTTATGGGAGAGTTTGGCACAGGGAAAGTTTCTGCACTAGTTTCGCTGCAATCGCTAAGGGACCAGAAAAATACGAAACGGTACTAAAATTAAATCTAAATATGCTTGGAAATGACAGAATACGTTTATCTTAATTTAAAAGTGAAAACAAACAAATTTCGCGTTTTAAGTTATCAACTTAATGTATCTTAAAATTCAGGAAAGCTCTGTGATTAATCAGTTTACATCCTTTACCGATAACAGCGCTCAAGCGGCAGAAAATTTCCCCGCGCCAAACTTTTAACAATAGTATTTCTAACTTGTAGTACAATTAACATTACCCTAACTAACAGTCAAAGTGTATAGAGTGTATAAGTACTTAACAGTTAACGCCCGAGGTCACAATGTAATATTTTAAAATCATTACTCTAAACAAGATGGTATTCAAGAGTCCTCACTTTATAGCGAGACATCTGTATCTCAAATTATTACGTATACCCAATTACTTAATAACTATAAGAAAGAAAAACTTTAATTGGGATATTTTCCTTTATGTAATTGCCGTTAAAAATTAATTGCAGGGATCTTAAATAAAAACAAATTAATTTTTAAAAATTTAAAATACACATCATGCAACATAACATGTGTTAGAAAATTTAAATTACATTGTACTACAATGAAAAAACTGAAATACATAGTATGCACAAATCTCCTTAACAGTGACTACTGTATTCTCCTCAGGTGGAGTGGATAGGCTTACGGTCTGCTGGTAGAGCTACAAGTTTGTCGCGAGAAGATTTTTGTACCACTTTGTTTCAATGCCCTATGTGCACATCTGCAGTTCTGCTTCGTGATTATTGGCTAGAATATCTTTGTTCAGGCACGTCTCTCATTTACTGCAACAATCATAACAAGGCTATTATGACGCCATGTACTCTAAATCTGAATTAGTGAATATTCAATGATTCACGCTGAAGGACGGAGCAGTTTCAACAATTTGAAACAGTGAATACAGTCACTGTTAAATTAGTGAATATTCACTGATTTCCTTTAAGAGCGCCAACATCTCACAAGTGAATCAGTGAATATTCACAGTTTTTCCAGCTGTTTTCAAAGAACAGTTGTTACTTACTGAATCAGCGAAAACTACTGGAAAATCTGTGGACATTCACTACTTATCTTGTGGAATGTTGGCACTCTTTATCGGAATCAGTGAATTGACACCAATTTCACAGTTGCTTCTCACTGATTCAATTTGTTGAAACTGCTCCATTCATTGGCGTGGATCAGTGAATATTCACTAAATCAGATTTAGAGTTTACGTCTGACTGTGATTTATCAGTAGAATCCCAAGACAATCGAGAGATACAAACATCATGTCGCTGACAATGAATCAGAACTGCAGATGTGCACGTAAGGTACTGAAACCATGGTGGAAACTCTTACCGCCCCGTAAAATCGAGGTCCTAGATATGAGTTTTTTCCGCTTGAGAAATTCGGGAGTTATCCCACAGGGAATCGAACCCGGATTGTCCTGACAGAAGGTGAGTTGTTTATCTACATATGCGTGTAAGTAATAACTGCGTCCTTTTGGTTTGACTTACTTTTCTCTGACGCAATTGTCATCGTTAGAGCAGAAAAGGAATAAGCGTAATGGGTAGACAACTTGGTTCCAATGCGAGATACTCACAGTGTAAGTGAGTGAGTGAAGAGGTTTTGGTCAGCGCTTAACATCGAGGTCGTTAGCGCTGGCGAGTGGTGATATGATATGAGTATGGAGCAGCGCCGGAATGAATAGGCGAGGGAAACGGGAGATCCCCGAGAAAACCCGCCGACAAACGGCATCGTCTGGCACGATTCCCACATGCCCGCCGGGAATCGAACCCGGATCGCCTTGGTGGGAGGCCCGCAGTGTAAGCCAATTAAGGGTGTTCAAGTGGAGAAAAATATTTGTATGAAATACTGTTCGTTTTATAGAAGTTACTTAGGACAAAATTTTCCTCATACAAATAAAATATAGCGTAGCCAGTTTTACCATAACGGCATCATATCAAAGTTAAAGTTTACATAATTTATATTTACTTCATACAAAACTAGAAAACCAATAAACATAATGAAATGAAACAATTCACATTATAACTAAACGTCCCGAGCTACTGCTTGAAGTATGAAAAAAAATCATTACACACAAGTTTAGTTTTTAAAAACATTCCAAAATTTGCTTATTTTTTAAATACATTTTGCCATTTTTTATACAAAAATAATTTATAATGGGTTTTTATATGCTTCACGCCATCGATCGTAACATGTTGCTTTGATGTGATTTTTTTTTCATTTAATTATGTTTACTGGCTCTCAAGTTTTGCTTCAAGTAAAAATATGCAAATTTTGACTTTTAAATGCCACTATGGGAAAACTGGCTGAGCTATTTTTTATTTCGTAAAAGGAAAATGTACTCTCAAGTAATGTCTACAAAACTAACAATATTTTTACAAATATGTAATATATAAAATTCTCGTGTCACTGTGTTTGTTTCCATACTCCTCCGAAACGGCTTAACCGATTTCAATGAAATTTTGTATATACATTCGGTAGGTCTGCGAATAGGTGTTTATCTATTTTTTATACTCCTAAGTGCTATTGTTTAGTAAATATTTTTGACTTATTTATGTGACAAAACAACGTTTGTCGAGGCAGCTAGTAACACTATGATTTTTTTACACTTGCACGCCCTTAAGGTGGCCGCCTTCTCACACCGCCGAGCGGTGTGTAGAGCTTCGACTGTTACAAGATTATTCTAAAACTGCTCAGTGTGCGTAAGTTATATATGCTTAGGAATAACATTGAAAGAACGTTACACACATGTGTACTACATATTACCGTCCTTTGATTTAACTTTGAAGTTTCTTTTTACGGTGTCAAAAAATGGTCTTTTTATGGTCCTTTTTAAAAATGGAAACTCTAACGCAGAAAATTTAAAAGTTGTAGGCATGTACAATAAAACTTTATCTTTAATATTACAACATAAAATGGAGTCGCCACTGAACGTCTCATACAGGCGAGTTGTCGGCCATTTCAGTGACTTGCTCCTCGAGGCTACCGTGAGGCATAATGCGCGTACTGTGGCATCCTTACCGCTTCCGCACTCATAGGCTTCAAATGCGCAAAATACGTTCACTGAGGCTGCTACCTTAAGGCTAAATGTCCCCCACGTATAGTGTGAATAACTTCACAACCCTTCGACGGATTTTAAATCGGCAAACGGCATTGTACATCGTAATACCATACTAATGTAGGTAATTAGGTTGCATGTCGCTTAAATTATCCAATACAGTAATTTATGAAGATATAACTTCAAAAACCTATTTATTTTTAAAAGTCGCCTTAGAGGAACATGGCCATTAGTTAGACGCATTCAACCCGGCTTACATAATTTGAATAAGTCAAATAGTTTTGACGGAAACAGACAAATAAGATATTCACTGTACTGGGTCAAGCGCGACCAAGGCCGGCCGCGGATGAGCCCGCCAGAGCTGTCATCTATCAGTCGTTCCGCGCCGGCTTCTTTATCATCAGTGTCTGCTAGTGTGGTCAGTTTTGTGTTAGGATGTCTGGTGATTTTAGACGTTATCCAAGTGTTCACGGCTCTTATAATATTCATGCGAATTACATCTGATGAATTGGGAAACTGTAGCGCAGTCGGTTGGCACGCCGGTTTTCGGCGTGAAATGTTGTGGTTTTGAGTCCTGGGTAGGCATCTGAGTTATTAGGTTAGTTAGTTTAACAAAATATACGCGTAACAATGTCTAATTACTTGGGCTATAGACGGGACGTAAAATACCAATGAAATAAAAATACAGGATAGTTTACAATTGCTCTGGAACAACGGAATAAAATTACAAAGCAAGACTAATTTCTCGCTACCTCAATTGTATTACAGACATAAAGTTTTGCGGAAATTTTTGTTGTGGTAATACTGACAGACGAGTACAGATTTGCACGCCAGTACGTCTGTGTTCGGGCGGTAAGAGGTCCTATAGTCACTTCACTATGTTTGTAGCCTGTATGCCTGTTCGGTGTCTGATATGTTCTTTTACACTGTCATGCGCGTATTACTTACCTAACTCACATTGTACAAATGATTCACTCGTGTTTGAACTCTCCGCAATATCTATTGGCGTGTTTGATCTATCACGTGCGTGCTTGCGGTAGATGTTGGTTCACTATAGACGGGAATATAAATCGCATTAAGTGTTTCAACATTTTCTGAAAGCATCCAGATACAATGGTACCCTTACGAGTTTCTGAAGTGACGAATCGTAAAGATCAATATGTGTATAATATTTATATCATACGACGCGAAATACGGATTATGTAAATTGATATTTTGTTTGCGAATGAAAAGAAGTAAAAAAAATGTCAAAATTAGTGCAAAACAACAATAAAACTTGACTAATAGGACGATAGTACGATTTATCACTAAATTACATGTAAAGTAAAAATTTATAGGATTGGAAAGAGAAGTAAAGAATAACACTGGTCAAGTTTCACATGCGTATGTCTGCTAGCCTCTGTAGGTGATAAGTCATGCGATGACTGGGTTTGTGAGAAAGGCGAAGAATGCGGTATAAAAGCCTTCCCTATATTTTCAAGGCCGCAACAATTGAAACAGGATAATACACATCCTCTACCCCCCCCCCCCCAAACCCTCTAGCAGCTATCCACCACGTAGCAACTTCAGCCTGAGCTAGCAACCGCGTGCATGTTCAACACGCCTATGAGAATGCTGCTGTAATTCTACATCTTGTTTAGGTTTTATTTACTGTATGTACAGCTATTGGTGCCACCCACCTGTAAATGCATAGGCGGCAGCACAACAAGAAGCAGTATCCACATACAGGATATGGATGTACTCGCCATTCGTATCGTCGTTTCTTGTTAGCTGAACAAGTTAATTGAATGCTCCTTCTTTATTCATAACAGAGATATTTATTATATGGGCGTATACAGTTAGTAATCAAATTCATGATGTATTAGGTATATTATGCGCCGGAATGGAAAATAAACATAGATTCTCTGTGAAAGGTAAAAAATGTACTACGGCTGTCCAACAAAAGAAGAAAACCTGATGTGAGGAAGACGCTTACGGAAAAGTAAGTAATATACTAACGTTTCTTGTACTTAGGTTGTGCATTCTTATGTATGTATGCATATATATATAATATATATGCTGTTCACAATAAAGTGATTAGACGCCCTCATTACATATTTAACTCAACAAATTCATACTTATTCTTCGACAGCTTGCATGTAACGTGTAAATTTTTTTTTTTTTTAGTTCACAAAATATGTGTTTGAGGAAAATGATGACTATCATTAGTGGCATACATTCAGATCTGATACTGGGTTGAATTTACCGATTTAATAAGTAGAAGGATAGCTGTATTTAGTTTTATATTCCTTTTACCTTTCTTTTTCTTACCGTTCCAAGTGCTGATAATACAGTGTTAGAACCCAGGCTTCTAAGGATATCGTCACAAACAGCGCTGACCCAGGCACCTCTTCAAGTAGCCAACACGTAGAGTGTAAAGCCGGGACAGGAAAACGAGAAAGAAAGAAAAGGTTGTCTTTGACGGCAGAAAGGAAAACAAACAGTAACTTGTGGCCTAGTAAAATGGAGGATACAGGATAAAGAAATGTATGCGATTGGTGTTCACTAATTTGTCAGTATAACAATAATAATGTTGTCTTCATGCGTATTATTTTTGTGCTATTGCCAGCCTCGATAGCGAAGTCGGTAAGACGCCGGTCCACGGTGCGAAAGGGCCCCGGTTCGAATTTGGATGGGGCAGAGATGATGTGTTGTCCTTCCCCTCATTTCACCCTCATCGGATCTGAAGACCTAGGGCCGTAAAAACCTCTTACCTCACCTTTGAGATATATAGGTACCTAATGCAGCAATTTTGTACTTATTTATTTAATTGGCTAACTACAGGAAACAAGCCTTGGTTTTATCAACACCACAAAGAGAAAATGGCTGGCAGAAACCCTCGCCAATCGAGTCAATCACTCTAACTGCCCAATGCGATTCAGGTTCCCGAATGCTTCCTTGTGAACATACAGAATTTGGCACTAAGAGGTATGTAATACAACGTTAACGTTGATATATTTGTAAATATACGGGGGGAAATATTTCGCGATCAATGTTATTAGTGGGCCGCGGTGTCTGAGCGGTTAGAACTCTCGCCTTCCACCAAGACGATCCGGGTTCAATCCCCGGCCACAGAATATTTAGGAATACAGAAGTGAAATAGCCGGTAGGCCAGCGAACTCAGTCACATACTCCAGAAATTAGGCTTCCCTGGCCAGCAATATGGCGGAAACACCTACTGCCAATCAACGTGAGGCAACTACTCTGATAATCGGCAGCCAGGCCAATAGGACACCTGCCGTAACATGCAGAAGCCAAACAGACGCAGGGCTTGCATCAATGGTCTCAGGAAACCAATGAGCGGCGAAGTTTGCCAATATCAAACGAGCCGCCACGTCATTTCGCGTCTGTATTACAATTTAGTCTGTGTCCCGGCCAGGTAAATCATACCTTACGATGTCGCCGGTGGGCGGGTTTTATCGGGGTTCTCCCATTTACCCGACCCCTTCATTTCGAAGATACTCTACACTAACACCATTTATGCTCATCGGCATCCAAGACTTTTGCCTACAGTGCCGTAGAACCTACTTCTCTTCCATTTCATGTCTGTGCGTATCAGTTACGGCAATGAAGCACTACATAATCAGAATAGGTAAATTGCAGTGTAGGAACAATGTATTCTGATATGCTAACATGCAACATTCATACAGACGTGGTAACATATACGGGCTGCATTTCCCCACGTATTGTTATAAATGTAAATTAAATCAAATAATAATATTACTAATAATTTGGCCTTGAAATTTGTTGTGATTGAGGGATGGTGCACAAGAGCGGTATATTTTGGGCGGACTAAACCAAATAGTGACGTACTTCATGACAAAAAAGGACCCCTCTCTGATATACTTAGGTATCCCCTTATATTGTTTCTCTTGGAGTTAGAATGGAAATTAAGGGAAAATAAAACGCGTATTTGTACATTCAAACTACTAGATAAAACAAAGCCAGCGAAATCTTCAAACCGGAAGAAGATGTTTGTCCTATACATGTAATGAAGAACATAAGATTTTTATTAATAAATATAAATAATTTTAGGTAAATACACATGTCGTGAACCCCCCCCCCCTTCTCATAAACACACTCCCACAAATACTTTGTATCTTCATATATACATCGTATTATCAATGTCAATATTATTTTTGCTGCTGTCTGTGTGGCAAAAGTGAATGGGAAGAGAAAGCAATCTTCTGAAACCATGAACCAATCGTTTATCAAATAACGCACAACATGTAGGCCTATGTACTGTTATAGTAAGAAAACGCAAGAAAACACAATCCCAGAGGAACTTCGTCTGGGATTTTTTCTTGCGTTTTCTGTGTTTTTTTGTATTCTGTCACTTTGGTTTTCAAAACAAGTTTGGTCAACAAAACATGAGCAATGGAGTATGTCCAGAAACCAATAAATACGAATAAAATTTTATTTTTATTTTAGTTAATTATTTATATTGTGTGGAACATTCTTACTGCTACTGCAGCTTGTAAGTTTAACGTTCAGGTTTCTCCTGGTATTTAAATTCATTATTTTGTGGTGTTTATATGGCTCCTATATGTACCTATGTTAACAGTTTTTCTTTGTAAATCTGTTCACTCAAAAAAATTTCTAAAAAAGAAAATTGCTATTCCAACCAGCTGTATAGTTAGTATGGTATAGGAATGAGAAATACTTAAATAATCCCATTTTGCACTTTGGAACCCCAAAATTTCCCGGGGGGAGGACTCCAGGACCCCCCGCTTTCTTTGGAGTTGAGTGTTGCTCAACAATGAAATAAATTTCAGTCCGACTTTTATGAACTGCATTCATAAGACGCCACAAAGCGGAGCCTGTAATGACTATATATAGATATTTTGTATAGTTAGATTTTAATAAACCCAGTTTGCGTGTGTTCATCCCATGCAAAATGCAACACATACATTGACATAGTGTATCATTTCTTAAAATAAACAAATTCGGTCACGTAATTATTTTATCTGCGTAATCTGAACCGATATATGACATTACACATACACACAAAATGTAACTAACATCTGCAAGACGAACATTTATTACTGCGAGTCAGAAACAAAGTTGCGACGTACGTAACTAAACGCAAATTGCTTCGTGTTCTCCACAGTTTCCTGAGTTACCACCAGCGAAAGCTTGGATGATACTTACTAACAACCGTGTCTAAATAACGATAGTTGTTGAGTGTTTCTGTGTTACCACGCGGTCATACAAATGTAACACCCAGCCTTACGTATTTTCAAACAGTACTATATATAATTACAAGAGAGATATGGGAAGGATGCTTTTGACCTTGAAATTACACCAGAGGCCGACTGTCGCGAAGGTAAAAAAAGTGGAGAGGGGGCGCGAATCCTGAATCGCGACACCTTACATGTTAATATCTAATTTTTCTGTTTCCGACAAAAGTATTTGACCTATTCAAAATCTGTAAATTGCTTTAAATTCATCTAACTCGTGGTCATGTTCCTGTAAGGCGACTTTTTAAAAAACATTGCGTTTTAGACATTATTTTTAAAACATTTATGTATCGGATAATTTTAATGGCATGCAAACTAATTACCTACATTAGTATGGTATTGCGATGTAAAATGCCGTTTCCCGCATTAAAATTCGTTCATGGGTTGCCGAGTTATTTCTGTAGAAAAATTTGCTCATTTTGGTGCTGCCTCGTGGTGGTGGCATTCTGATTTAAAATGGGGACATTTAGCCTTAAGGGGAAATGAAGACGCGGGAGAGGTTAACAAAGACAGTCTGCAGTTGCAGTTGCGTCTTCCACAGCCAACTTTCACAGAACAGAGCCCGACCCAATTAGTCTGCAGTCTCATTTTCTGAGCATTATATTTTATATTTAACTTAGGCTTAGAATTAATTACATCGTTTACGAAGCACATTTTCTAATGGAAATTTCTCAGCGTATTTGTAGCGTCCTCTTTCTCTATATCTTAAATTTTTTTTTCAGCTAGCACAAGTCTGCATTAAAACTTTCTAGACACTAGCTTGACTGAAAAACATAGTTTGGCAAAGTTAATTATACCCCAGGTTATTAAAAAAATGTGTTTTATTATGGGAGAATTCAGCATAGGAAAACTTTTGCCACTAGTTTCGCTGTTATTGCTAACAGGTGTAATAAAATACGGAGCCGTAGTAATATTACATTTAACTAGGCTTGAGAAAGAGGTAAATAATTAAATATTATTTTAAAGAGAATATTCGCCTTTTAAATAGTCAACTTCGTGTAACTTAAAATTCGCGAATGCTCTGTGATTTGTCAGTTTACACCTTTTTCAGATACTAGTGCTCAAGCGGCATAAATTGTTCCTGCACCAAACTTTTAACATAGATGTTGCCAACCTGTAGTATAATTAACCTTAGTTTTGGTAACGATTCAATCAGCCGAATACATAATTTCTCAACATCCCATCGTATAATATCATAACTGATAAATAACAAAATTTACATGCGAGACTGAGCAGGATGTCGTCAGATCCTTTCCACAACTACAGGTTCTAAATTAAAAGTCCAGTACTTGCACGCAGTACACTGAAAGAAGCGAGCCAAGTTCAATGCTTTGCGCATAGAAACTCTGGAGTATTTGAAGTACCTACCAAATTCATCCTTATCCTGAAACTAAGAGACAAAATATCTAAGGGGTCTTTGAGTATGTCATTGTAAGGCCAAATTATTTTATCAAAATGCAAGTAAAGCAAACTTTAGCCAAACCTAGTACAATTTAAAGTTCCTAAAAGTAAAATACTTTCTCTTATCTTATTTTCCTGATGTGACTCAATATCCTGCACGTGGACGTATGAGTCAAAGCGTGTGTCCCTAGAAAATGCCTCAATCACTGAAACGCTTTTCCCAGAACTGGTTCACATAAAATATTTACTTAAATTAAGTCATTTAATTTTTGACTGAATAGGATGCTAACATTCGAAAAGGCCGTATCCTTTCAATGTTTAAAACTGAATTATTATACCTCAGGAACCACGAAACTCTTGGTTATTATTAATGCTGTGAGGAAAGTACCAACTGCAGACTAAATATTTTACTAGAGAGAAGCCAAGTGCTGTCTGGAGATAAAATCGTCTGGAAAATAGGTTCTCGTTTTCTAAATCACTCGAGCCAAAGTCATTTGTATACTTACGTTAGAAATTACTGTATTACAAGCAGTAGAAAATGTAACCTTTATAAATAAACAGTGCATTTTTCTTCTTTACATTTATTATTCTGTGATCTGTATATTATCTGTTGTAAAATAATTTCTGTTAAACCGATACAAGGTAACTAACACAAACTATAGTACTCAGCCTATCTCATTTTACAATGTGGTTAACTTTTATATCCCTAAAACGAGACGGATTTTTAATATTAACACTACATTGGATCATGCCAGCGAGGTGCAGAATGTATTGTTTATGTGACATTACTTGAGCTACCTAGCCGGGAATTACGTAGATCGCAGTGGTTTTTTTTTTCGGACGATAAGTTATAAGCAGGTACCGACATTGTGCAATTTAATACGCTAACTAAAAACATGACCTAATGAACCTTCAGAATGGTAAAAGCCGCCACAAACATTGAAAACGCATTCTTATTGGCTAATACATTTATGTCGTAGTCTTACTTGTTATGGTTAGCCACCGCACGCCAGGCACTATTGTGTGTATTGGAATTTTTCAACGACTTACTAAACTAATAACATTTAGCGAACCCGGTTACGTAAAAGTTAATTCTGGGAATTCGCCCGTTGTTTAGGCATGCGTGGTTGTAGATTTGGTAGCCAACAACAAAGATTTATTTCACTTGAGTTGATTTTAAATGAGTGAAGACAGCAATGTATTAGTAGGTCCAGCTCTCACTCACACAGTGAGACGTTTTAGTTATAGGTTTGAGTTTATGTAAATTTAATTTAAATTCTAGAGATATAATAACTTACTACGTATTCAGTTTAATGTTTCTGATGCGGTATATTATCATAAAATAAATAAAAAAAAAAAATAAGTTTAGGTTTGAAAGGTCTGACGAACGAAGTTCACATGCGTACAAAAAGTGAACCTATCGAGCTTACGTTTGAAATGCGTTTAACCAAGCCTGGCACTGACTATGATCGACATTCTAGTTGTAGGAATCGGTAAAATAACATGCCAGATCAATTATTTTATCTCAAGTACATTTTCTCTCTCAGTAATTTTTACGTTTCTCGTGAACGGCATTGAGAACTGTGCTGCCATCTCGGGGCAAGTTTCGCAAGACCCCGCCCACCCCTAGAATTATCGACCATCCACGGGTGTATGAACTCGCTTATTGGCTAATGACGTTGCCACAGTCAGTGGAACAGCCAAAACACTACAGCTGTAGAGATTTTGTCACAAACTGCACGCTATTGACTGCAATTTTTAACTTAAAAGTACTTATTTATATTCTGCTAACCGTGTCATGTTGTAAACATAATACAGCATTACATACGTATACTGTATTTTTGTCGTTAATAGCAGACTATTAGGTCTGTTCTTGAAGCTTAACCCATGCTGTCCGCCTTGATTTATCAGACGGCGCTGAAGTTAAGATTTTATTCCGAGTAAATTGAATTTTATTGCTGCGAAACGAACTACTATCCACATTTATACCCTTCGAAGTTCAAGCTATACTCGATTTTACCGCATAAACTACCTTATTTAACACAATTTCACGACTTGAACGTATGTTGCTGTCGTTTGTGTGTTACGTACATTTAAATGTACAGTATCGGGACGTCACAGGGTATTCAACATGGCCGTTCACGTTTTTGCCGCGCAAAACAGACTGCTCGTTTCATTTAATTTTTTCTGGAGTTACACCGACGCAATGACAGAAAGTATAGTACCGTTGTTTATTAAATTAGACGCACTTTTGAATAAAAATATAATAAAAATAGGAATTTTCCCTATTCGATAAAAAAAATACTCATAGAGTAATGACAGTCTACAGCATTCTTATACCATTCATCCGAATACGGTGAAACTTTGTTGAGTTGTCGTGCGAGCGCCTACAAAGGTTTCTGACAAAAAAATGTTCTGTACTTGGAAGAGGAAGGTGAAAAAGCAAAACGTGATGTGAGCAGAACGGGATACGCAACAAATTTAGTGAAAAAAATTTCGTTTTCAAAATGTTTTTAAAATGGTCATTAACGACTTAACATACTTTTGCACAATTCATAGTTTTCAATTTTTCTTTGAGAAGACTATGATAAAATGCTAACCATAATTTATCATTTTTAACATTACCATTATTAATATAATTATATGAAATTTGAAGTGGCAAAAAGTTGTTACCAATAACTTAAATTTTTTAATTTCTGGAAATTTAGTTTTTGAAAAAACTATTGTAAATAGAAATATCTATAATTTACTTAACCCTTCTTATTTACTCGGGTACGCACCAGATAGAAAAAAATATTGTGTATCCAAATGCACTTCAATAAACTTATTTTATTTAAAACACAAACACTTTCTTGCTTTGAGGGCACTGAACGCAGGAAGAATATACTATCGCATCAAATTGAAAACCCACGGAACTATGTCGTGGGTAATAGTTGGTTTTATATGTCAGATTAGCAATATAGGCCGAAATAAACAATTCTCTGTACATTAATTTCTGACTTATTATTGTATGCTAAACGCTAACCTGCGTAAGAAACGAGAGGGTGGTGGTTGTTATAAGAACAACCACTTCGAACGATAATCAATGACAATCAACAACAATCAAAATGCTAGTGTATTCTGTGAGATATTTTTATATAGTTTAAACGCGACATGTACATTACATTACAACTGTTCCATAATATTGTTGAAATGTAGGCTATTTTTATCGAAACGAGAATGGTACGGTTTTTGTTACGTTATTTAAGTAAATAATTATGATCACTTGAGTGTACAAAAATACTTTTACCAGTCCAGATAGTGGGTCAGAAAATATGAAGTTCAGAACAATATTAATCAGAAAACCACGGCGACTTGGAAAGTTTACAAACGTTGTCGTAGCGGCCATCACATAATATGTAGCCTACATACTATGCTTTGAATCGAAACCACTGAAACAAATTAACATGTTACTATGCAGCAAATGGTGGAAAATGCAAATTAACTCATACATATTTTTGGAAGCTAAACATAAATTAATACGTTTTTTTAACTTCAAGCTCCAAATATGATTCTTTTAATGAAGCGTGTTTTATCCTGTTAGTATGACGAGAGTTTGTTTATGTGCATGTTTAAACACAAATCAACCATTACGTATTTATTTTTAACGCTTTCAATCGAACGCAACTGTATACAACGATCAGAAGTGTGGCATTTATATTTCACGCTCAACAACATACGCAAATATTTCAAAGTCATGTTACAGAAAATTCTACGCGTTTTCTAAACTTTCAATTACACTTTTTTTACGAGTGACTGGTAGTTTAGCAACAGTTATGGAATCAAATTGTGTGATTAATGAGTTTTAATACATTAAATAAAGACCAAATATTGTCAAACCTTCTATTGCGTGGCAGACTTTGTGGTAAAGTCACATACATTCAAGAAGTCCAGATATATATGATGAACTTTAAAAATCTTACTTTTCAATTGTTCGAACTCGAAGACACTATAGGTAGAGGCACGATTATTTCGCGTATTGATTCTAGGTCAGGTTGAACGTCAATAACGTATACTTTACTCCTTCTCCTGCCATTAGACGAGAGCGGTTTTAACACAAATTTGACGACTGCCAAGTCAGTCATAAATAAGGAAACAAGTCGTGGAGGTATCACGTGCTACACGTTTATACTGTTAGAAGCCAATGTATATTAGACTTCAGCCGGTACACGTATAGAACTGAGAAGTCTAGGCTGTTGCCGCGTGAATACGCGAAATACTCGTGCCTCTAACAATAGGTACTTGAATGATATTGTTGTAATTTGTGTTACTTCTTATTTTCACTGCAGGTCTCACTGTGAACAGTATTTAATTTACTCGCAATGCCCATGCTCACACAGTTAACGCACTGTAGCGAAAAAAAAAAACAAAAAAAAAACAGCGGGAAAAACGAACGGACTACGACTATCCTGCTATAAATAAGCGCAGGAAAAATTCACGAATTCAATGCTCAATAGATTGTAATGTAGTATGCAGTATAGAACATCTGTTGCCTGTTAATTGGCTGTTGCCCCAGTGAGCAAGGTGGTTTAAATCAGGCCAAGCAGGACGGGGTTTGGTCCTAGTTTTCTTGCAGGTTTCCTATTCGCTCAAATTTCTTCAATGCGTGTTTACATAACTACGATAACATCTTAGTTGTTACAGCCACTTGGTTTCAATGCCTTAGTTGTGTTCAACAGCAGCTCTGTGGTTGGTACTTGTAACACTTTCTTGACTAGGGGTTCTGTATGGTGACACAATATCCATTTATGATTGGTCCACTCAAACGAGAGAAGTGTCGTGTCTAAACAAATATACGCAGTCAATTACCACTAAACAGAGCAGCTGCTGTAAGACCTTTAAACAGAATGGTGCAAAAATATTTTAGCGGCAAACTTGATGCTCTATTAATTGTAGTACAAATGTAGGCCTACGTTGTTTGGATTCTAGCTTGTAATAAATATGCGAAATGTTACGGTCCCCAACTACAGACAAAATAGTAACACAAGCGTGAAATGACGTGGCGACTCGTTTGATACGGGAGAACTTCGCCGCTTATTGTCTGCTTCAGGTTGTTGATACCAGTCCCGCCTCGCGCCGGTTTGGCTGCTGAATGTAACAACGGTAGGTTTCTTATGGTCCTGGCTGTCGACTAACACCGTAGCCGTCTAACGCTGATTGGCGCTAGGCATTTACGCCATGTTGCTGGCCCGGGCAGCCATTTTGTTGGCGTATGTGACTGAGTTTGCCGTCCCACCGCTTATTTCACTTTACTTCTAGAAGGTACTGTGCCCTAACTACGAACGTAGCCTATGTATACTTACAGTATGATTAAGATGAGAATATGTTAACTTCGCGTTGTGCTAGCTTATGAAACATTAGGCCTAAATGTGTTTAGACTTTTCCGCAAACTGAATTATAATGGGAGAAATTTTACCCATGAAATCAACTGTAAAATATAATGATATATTTAAAATAAAATAATTAATATTCCGCAAAAACACCCTGACTGAAGTCAAAATAATGAAATACAAACTAGTTTTAGTTTTTATTTAAATTAATTAAATTTTTATCGATTTTTAAGGTACCATTACTCCCACTACAATTTACTTAATTGAAAATTTGAGAACACTTTTTCATAAACTATCACCACGCGAAATTAACACACTCCGTTCTGAATCATCCTGTAGGCACCGCATCGCCTCAACGAGCCAAGCGCTGAACTAGCGTGCAAACTTCTCGCCGAACGGTTTTTACTATGGGACATTAAGCGGTGACAATATAATGTTATTGGTGGAAAGTCTGCAACTAAGTTCAGTGCAGGTCGCAACCTGAGTTTCACATACATCCGGTTAGTACATTTTGAAGTACGGCAGTCTGAAAAGGCCGTTTAGCCATGATGGAGGGCTTAGAAACAGACTTTTAATGAGTGTGGCGTCTTTAACAATGAGGTTCCGACCTTGTCTGAAGTTTGTTTTATTTTCGTACGTTGGCACAATGTGCACACGTGGAATATTTTCGTAGAAATAACCTGTTTACGAACACACTTCAACGCATTTTACGCGTAGTAGGCGGCCGCCTTAAGTTTTCATTCATTCGAATGACTCTCGAGAAAACTCGACCATTTCGTAAAAATGCTCTTTGTCCGAGTTACTGGCATACTTCCGCGAGCGAGAGGAACAAACTATTAATAAAAGAAAATGACAGACGCATTGTGGAATTTATTCCCCCTCCCCTTTTACATATGTTGAAGAAAAGCGCACACGGCAAGAAAAATAACATCCTGGTCACTGACTTCGGAGGGTCGATAATAAAAAGGGAACGAGGAATTATGGATGGCGAGGGAAGAAAGTGAGAGCTGCTTCCGCAAACAAGCCCTGTCTGATTGACATGTATTTGTGTCGCCTGACGATAGTCAGGATGTGACCTCGCTGTAGCTGCGCGGATACATGTGGCATAGAAATATAGAATATTAACGCATTTCCTACGTTGAAACACGTTCCTCCATTAAGTACAGCCATAGATGGATGTATATCATTTGATACTACTCGTAATAACCTCAGCTACACTGTAAAAATGTGTAAAAATACACGTACAATTAGCTGCTAGTTTTATATTTTTGTACGTGTAATTACGTAATACAATGACAGGAAGTGTAACTATACACAATTGTTCTTGCTGAAACCAAAATATAAACAGATATTTGATTAAAAAACACAAATTTACTAGGACATTTATGTAAATTTATATTTTTGAATGTACATGTAGAAATACAGTCATATATTGTAATATTACACGTAATTTTGTGTTTTATAACTGCACTGTCTATGTATAAATACACTGATTCAAATATAAAAATGCTTGTTTCACAGTGGAGTCTTGAAACGGCAAAATACTTACAAATTTACTTGAGCAATTTGCGAAGGCATAGTATAATATCAAGTACACGATTTAAGCGTATTTTTAAACAGAAAACGTAAATAATTTTACCATCTCTGACGTACATACATGATCACATATGTATAAAAACTATTTACTAACACCTAAACTTATTATATTTTATTACGATGTGGTTTTCGCGTAGACTTACAGTTCAAAATGTGCAAAACCATTAGCCGTGTCTGTGAACTCCAACTTTACTCCAGTTTTACTGTGTTCATCTCAAAAATATTTTCGCTAATCGAAGTTGTAGTCATTTTACAAAAAAAAAAATGTATAAACTTACTTGAAGTACAAATTTTCAATACGGCAGTTGACTTGGTATGATAACCTTGACAGTCTACTAATTATTAGGTCGTGCTGTATATTGTTGTATGCGGTTCAGCAAAAATACGCGTGGTAAGAAGGAGAAAAATGTTTTCCTTTTCTCATTTTGAACAATCAAATGTGTTACTGAGTCAGGAACGACATAAATTGATATTATGTTACGCCAACCAACCCTTGTATGTTTGTACACGCCGTAGACTGTAATCACACCTCAAGAGTTATTTTTCCATTTATGTTACTATTAGCAGTGCTACTATATTTGGCACTGTATTTAATAATTCTTTATTCAGGAACAAAGAATTACATTTAAAAAATTTCTAGAGAGAAAAAGGCGAAATATTTCTTAATATTACTTACTTTTGTGGGAATGTCATGCATTTTACAAGCCATAGAGTATACCTAGAGACCATCAGCAGCGTTTAGTCTAGGCCACAGACGACTAAGGCAGTGGATGCAAATCAGCGACCCTCAGTGCTACCACGTTTTTTAATTGAGTGAGTGAGAGATTTTTGTCCAGCGCTGGTGAGGAGTGACATGAGGCGAGTGTGGAGCGGCGCCGGAATGAAAAGGCGGGGGAAACGGGAGATCCCCAAGAAAAAAACCAGCCGACCAATGGCATCGTCCGGCACGATTCCCACGTGCGAAAATCCGAGGACCGACCCCGTCGGGAATCGAACACGGATCGTCTCGGTGGGAGGCGAGAGGTCTGAACCCTCGACCACCGCAGCCCCACGTTTTCCAATTACTTGGTACAAAAATCGAAGCAACAGTCAAACAAATATTTAGCTGTACTAACCGAATATGTCACTTAGGTAACAAAATATAAACAACAAAGTTTCAGAGACAAAAATATTTATTTCACCAAACACAAACAAATTATTTGGTTGCGCCAAGCAAATGTTGCTCAACTCAACTAAACCTTTATCTCTCAGCGTGCTGTACCAAGGAATATACAAACCTGATTCATCAAACCAAATCAGAGAAGCAGTTATTTGACTCTACGCCATAATTTCCTTATATATGTATAGTCATCGCATAATGTTTAGTTCCAAAAAAATATACTAGGTAACCCAAAAAATCTGCACCCAATTTAGTGCTCATCTCATTAAGAGAGTATAATTATCGACGCGCGCACCAGTGTCGATCGTATCGCTTCCTTTTTATATTATTTGTAGCGAGCATTAAGGCGTCACTCGAGGACTTCTATTAACGGGATTTCGCTGCAGAAAGAATCGAAGAACACTAATAATTTTTTAAACTTCGTAAATCAATTCTATTAAACGCAATATAAAAAAATGTTTCCTATCTGCACGAAGAATGCATATTTGTAAATTATTACGGGTACAACTTTTTCTGTTACCCACGGACAGAAACAGAGGTTGGTTACCTGTACTGTTTGGATTATTCAATTAACAGAACATAATGTTACTTATACTAAATATATTATTTTCATAATACAGTTCACGTTGTTAAAGAAACTATACAAATAGTTGGCATACAACAACCAAGCCTGATTGTTTTCACTATTGTAACTTAACGATAGTTCCTACAACATTGCTTTTTATCGGTGTTTGCTAGTTGACTTTTCAATTTACACTTTATAATGATTTTCAGTACATTTTCCACCAAATGTTTAGAGAAGAAGAAATTCTTTGTTTACTAACTTGACACCGAAATTACCAGAAGTTATCATGTGTTAGGAAATGCGAACTCATCGTCGATAGTGAAAATGGAGGGGGAGTGTACTCTAATTACATTCTATTTATAATTAACGTTGGTAATATATGTGAAACGAGAGCTTTATGTAGTGATAGAGACGAATATCACGACACCTTTACTGAAACATCCAATAAAATATTGTGGTCACTAAATTATTTTTTCGTGTTTACTACAAATTAATTTAGCTGTTGTGACAAATGCAGTGTGGCACTTATGTTATTCGTGTTAACGGCAATTTTTTCTTCTTTTAAATGTCACAGAAGTACAGTTTAATAACTATAAACGTATTTTTATGCAAAATAATGAGATCTGGAAGTATTTGTAACATTTTAACGTAAACTTTTAAAGCCCCGACGTAATTTATTTTATTTGGTAATATGGCTATTCTGTGCCAACGAGTCATAAATTAAGATTAAATTGTTTTATTAAGAATAATAACTACGCGCTATATTATACTTTTTAATTACTAATTGATATTTAATAATTGTTTGTGAAGTATTTTCACTATAATTTGGCTTATTTATAAATTTTTTAACACATTTTGTGATACAAATTGAGGATTGGAGAGTTTGACTTTGTAGTCCTTGTTTTAAGGATGTTCAAGTGGTAAAAATTCATAATTTTATATTTGCTTGGCATAGTGTTAGTTTTATAGACGTTACTTGTGACTACATTTTACACTTGTAGACATTTTTTAGCTCTCATAGTTTTCCCATAGCGACATGTCAAAGTCACAATTTGCAAGTTACAGGAACATAGATACAACGAAAACCAAGTGGCTTGCTCGAATGAAATAATTTACACTGAAATTAGATGTAATGGCCACTGTGCTAAAAGATTTAAAAACACTCAACAAAGTCATTTTGTCTTTTTTAAAAATTGCCATAAATGAAGTAAATTTTCGTCATTTTAGGATTTCTGTGGATAAGTTGAAATTTTTGAGTAATTAAATAAAATATTTTTTTTTTCTGATTTATTGGCATAACGAAGGATAGAGATAAACTTGTACCCAGATGTCCTGAAATTACTAGTCTACGAGACAGAGCAGCCGAGGAAAATATCCAAGACTTTTATTTAATTTTTCATGTAACCCTGAGAACATTAAAAAGTATTTTCTGATTGATAATTTATTTGAAATTATTTGATTCAAATTGAAATACCTACAGACTTAAGGAAACTATTTGGTTTTACATGCTATGCTTTTAATTTTTTAATTTCAGTCAGATTCCTCACTACGTTTTCAGAGTTTTCAAAGTATTAATTACATTGCATTTAAAATCAGAGTTATGGTTTTATTTGTCTATGAATATATGTATGTTACGGTAAATTTTGTAACTAGGTATCACAGCCTCTACACCTGAATAATATTCTGACGTCATCCACACCTATATACACTATTGTACCACTGTAAAGTATTCAGACCTTCAAGTATCTTTTCATTTTGTCTTTGAATGTTTATTGCAATGGACAGAATATCGTACTGTACTGTTGTGGACATATATATATATATATATATATATATATATATATATAAAAATTAAAGCTGACTGATTGACTGACTGACTGACTGACATATCAAACTGCAGCCCAAACCACTGGACCTAGAATCGTGAAATTTTTGAGGGGGTTCCCTTCAGGTCGTAGGCGAGCACTAAGAAGGGATTTTTCGAAATTCGACCTCTAAGGGGGTGAAAAGGGGTGAAATGGGTTTCCGAAGAAACGTCGATAGAGCTCGAACCCGACGGCCAAACATCGTGATTTTTACTTTAATAGGACACTCGTAAAAATGCATATTAGCCAATTTAAGGATTTTTCGAAGTTCAACATTTAAGGGGCTGAAAAGACGTTAAATGTGTTTCCAATCAACTAACGATATCTATCGAACCCTTCGAGATAGAGAGTTGATATTCACTTCAAAATATTGCTTACGTAAATACCCAAAAAGTAGTTTTAGGTTATTTTGAAATTCGACCCCCAGACAGTAAAAAGGGGCAAAATGTGTTTTTAATGAATCGTCTTTATCTTTGAAACACAATTGGCTATCGTCGTGATTTTAACTTTAATTGGTTACTTTTACAATTGTCTATGGCAGGACTCAAAATCGTTTCGAAATTCTTTATTTAAAGGGGTGAAAATACGTGAAATGTGTTTTCGATTATCCTTCCATATCTATCGAATCAATCGAGATATCGAAGTACTCTTTGCTTTAAATTGGTGCTTTTGTAAGTATCCCAAGTACCATTTAAAATATATTTTCCGAATTCGGCCCTAAAC
>PNEQ01082854.1:0-48008 GCA_003012365.1 Medauroidea extradentata | reverse complement strand
TTTATCTGACTCGAGCAGAAAAACAATGTACGACACATCGACGAGACGAAACAAAACACAGTAGTTTATCTGACTCGAGCAGAAAAACAATGTACGACACATCGACGAGACGAAACAAAACACAGTAGTTTATCTGACTCGAGCAGAAAAACAATGTACGACACATCTATGAGACGAAACAAAACACAGTAGTTTATCTGACTCGAGCAGAAAAACAATGTACGACACATCGACGAGACGAAACAAAACACAGTAGTTTATCTGACTCGAGCAGAAAAACAATGTACGACACATCGACGAGACGAAACAAAACACAGTAGTTTATCTGACTCGAGCAGAAAAACAATGTACGACACATCGACGAGACGAAACAAAACACAGTAGTTTTCCAGACAGAAGAACGACTCGACGTTTCGGGAACTGCGAACTGTTCCCGTCGTCAGGAAAACACACGTGGTCTGAGAACACAAGTGCTACTAATGATGCTACTTACAGCCATGCACTCTCACTGCACAACTCTTCCGAAGATCGTTATATTACTCTGTGCAAGAGCAGACTATGTCTAATAATTCTTGTGTCTTTATAGCCGTCCACTTGCAATGTTGAAGACATTTATACACAATATGTAGGGACTGGAAAAATTCGCAAATTCAATTACCTGTAGGCTAGAATCCTTTGTACTAATCATACTCAAGCCTCAACTATTCGTTCACGGTCTGCTATTCCGCTGAGTAGCAGCTAGTTGGCAAATAGTCGGGGCTCGAGTATGAATAGCACAATTGATTCTAGCCTTTAGGTCATTGAATTTGCGAAATTTTCCGGTCCCTAACAATATGTAGGGACTGGAAAATTTTGCTAATTCAATGACCTGCAGGCTAGAATCCATTGTACTATGAATACTCTAGCCCCGTCTATTCGTTCATTATTTGCTGTTCCACTGAGTAGGTGCCAGTTGGCGAATAGTCGTGACTTGAGTATGCATAGTACAATGGATTCTATCCTGCAGGTCGTCGAATTCGCGAAATTTTCCAGTCCCTAACAGCATGGCCTTGAACTACAGGAACAGACGCTGTGAGATGATATCCTATGTAAATAGGACGTAAATATTTTACAAATTATGCCTTTCAGTTCCTCGGATGTAAATTTTGAAGATAACATTTCAAATAGTTAAGCTAAAAATAAAAAAAAATCAATGCATAGTGAAAGAACATTACAATAATTATATTTCTCTGAGCAATGCAAGTATTTAAAACGACAGAATACCAAATATTGTACAAGGACAATATGGGAAAGTCAGAAGAAAAACAGGAGACATGTTATTTAATTCCAGTTCACGCCAATATGAGCGCTGTTCCTTCGAAGGTAGCACATTGCTCTATGGGCAGTTTTAGTTTTATATTTTCTTATTTATAAATTGAAATGTAATCATGGTTTTAGAAAATAATTTTGCTCTTTTAGTTATTATTTTGATAAAATGAAATTTTAAATACTTATAAACACATTCTAATACTATTAGCCTAAGAGGAATTTAGTCGTAAATATATAAACACCATAGAAAATAGAGATGTAAGAATGCAAATTTTGCTAGTGTTTCCAGTTCACGCCGTTGATAAAACGTCTCCCGCTTCAACAATGCTAAAAGGCTGTACTTTCCCATATTGTCCTTGTACGATATTTGAGAATACTTTAAATTCCTATAAGAACAAATTGCGTAGTTACGATGTTATTCGAAGGATGTTGGTATGAAATATACAGTATACAGGTATTGTTTGTAAATATACATAGATTAGCAGTCCCCCGCGGCTTTGCTCGCGAGTATAATTCGCAACTGCTGGTAATATTTACTTTAATTGAAGAACCTATTTGTACTCAAGATTGGTACTTCAGTCATCAAGTGTTAGAATGTCCAAGCGGCTAGTTCTGCAGCAGGATAGCTGTCCACGCGAAAAGCAGTCTTAAATTTGTCCCTGACATTAACGGCGACTTCGCCTGGACCTTAATTATAACCCTGCCAATTTGACGCTGTGGGGTAGTTACATACACCTAAGGTAAGAGGTAAATCGAATGAAAAACATCTTGTTTACCCTGTGTACATCCATTGGTGACGGTGCCCTCAATTACATATTTTCAACATATTCACTGGAACTTTATTGCTATTACAAAGTTTCAATGGGTAAAGGTTTCACGGAAACGTGTTTGGTACAGCAAACTTAATATTATTGAGATGATAATATCGTCGTTTTACTGCCAAAAGTGACCCAGTCAAAATGAGATAAAATGATAAAAATGCTAGGAATATGTATACATTGTTCACGAACAATTGCCCAAGTTTTAAGTATATTCGTCATTTCGTACTGTTGCGTCACAGTATAGAAACGTACCACATTTTTGTTAATACCTACAATTTAATAGTGCGTTTTTAAACAAAATAACATTAATGACTTAATCACTTATGGCAGTATACCGACGATGTGTCAGCTGATGTTGTAGAGGAACCTAAGTGTAAAGCGAACTGCAATTTTACCCCTTTTAAACGACTACATGTAAATTGCACTAATACGATCTGCCTTGTAGTTATTGTGTGTCAAAATTGATCGTTCGCACGTAGCTTTTAACGGAATTCGAGCCCAGAACCTGCCGGAATTTAGACCTGAGTAACAAACAAATGCGTCACGTAACGTCGAAATAATTCATGAAAATAAAATTTTATGAAAAAATATATAATATATGTGTCCTGGGTTCATAGAGGTTGTACAACGCCACGTCTCGATAGGTTACTGTAGAGTGAAACTCCTAGGTTGTTTCTCGCTGCTCGTTCCTGCTTTTCGTATCGTCTGCCTTGAATATTGACCAACTTAGTTTTATTCTTAATAATCACGTTTCTTACAAAAAAAATTACATACATATATTTTTAAAATATTTACGTAAGCATCACTCTGACGCGAACAACACCTCAATATCGCTACTGGTTAGATCGATATCGTGGTTGATGGAAAACAAATTTTGTTCTTTTTCACCCTTTTGGGTGTCGAATTTCGAAATATTTATAATTTACATCTTATACGTTTGTATAAGTATCCAACTGAAGTGTAAATCATATCGCTAGCCCGTTCAGTCGAATCAAAATAAATAATTCACTAAAAAAACACATATCACCCCTGCACAGTATTGAGAAATCGAATTTCAAAAAATCTGAAAAATGTTTTGCGATAATTTATGTAATCATCATCCTGAAGCAAAAATTAATTGTATATCTCGGCGGGTTCGATAGATATCGAGGATTTATCTAAAACACATTCAAGGTCTTTTCACCACCTTAGAGAGTAAATTTCGAAAAACCCTTTAATTACGTTTTAGAATACTTTATTGGTATCTCGTGGACGTAAAAAACACAACATTAGCCCGCTGGGTTCAACCAATTTAAAGCAAAGAGCACTTCGATATCTCGATTGATTCGATAGATATGGAAGGATAATCGAAAACACATTTCACGTATTTTCACCCCCTTAAATAAAGAATTTCGAAACGTTTTTGAGTCCTGTCATAGACATTTGTAAAAGTAACCAATTAAAGTTAAAATCACAACGATAGCCAATTGTGTTTCAAAGATATATACGATTCCTAAAAAACACATTTTGGTCGTTTTTACTGCCTGGGGGTCGAATTTCAAAAAACCTAAAACTACTTTATGGGTATTTAACTATTTACGTCAGCAATATTTTGAAGTGAATATCAACTCTCTATCCTGAAGGGTTCGATAGATATCGATAGTTGATTGGAAACACATTTAAGGTCTTTTCACCTCCTTAAATGTTGAATTTCGAAAAATCCTTAAATTAGCTGATATGCATTTTCACGAGTGTCCTATTAAAGTAAAAATCACGACGATTGGCCGTCGGGTTCGAGCTCTATCAACGTTTCTTAGGAAACACATTTCACCCCTTTTCACCCCCTTAGAGGTCGAATTTCAAAAAATCCCGTCTTAGTGCTCGCCTACGACCTGAGGGGAACCCCCACAAAAATGTCACGATTCTAGGTTCAGTGGTTTGGGCTGCAGTTTGATATGTCAGTCAGTCAGCTTTCATTTTTATATATAGAGATATTGCAATATTTGCATACTGTAGTTTGTTGAAAATTTAGCGGAAAATTTATTGCAGTTCTAAAATTTCCAGTCCTTTTAATTTTTTTTGCGAATATATGCACATTTTTACTGGGTCTACACTGTCCGGGGTATTAATATTTACAGTTTCCAACCGCTAATTACTATTTTTATTACAATTAGTTGATTCTCAGCGCTCAGTACAGCAATCTTATGTTGACTGCAGTTGCTAAGGCACTTGCCTGCCACCAATGTCATCCAGACTCGATTTCCGGCGGAGTCAGTCCGCGAATTTTCGAATGTTTCAAACAAATTTCTTAACTGTGCGGAATGTTTAACTTAATTATTATATCAAAGAAATTATCTACTTTTCCGAACGTATTTAGTTTCTCTTGAACGAACCTATCAGATAGGTTTTCGGTATACCGGGGTGTTTTTAAATCCTACATACCTTTTAATTTTTATGACCCTGTCTTCTGCTGTGGCTTTTTATCTCTCAGAACAATTGTTTCTTCTGATTTCGGTGTAATATATTATACGTTGCATTTACACACACTGGGGACGGTATAAATACGAGATCCAGCTCTCGCGTAGGTGCGCTAAACACTTGGTCAGTAATATTTTTAATATTTTTTTAAACTTAAGTTATTATTTTTTTGCATAATTTGGTCAATAAAGTACACTTAAACTGGCGGGTATTATATATAGTGTATTTGTCATGAAATTTGAGATGTCAGTAACTTAACAATTGATTAACAGTTAGTTCAGTTAGAGCTGATATAATATACTCAGCAGCTCTTTACAAAGTCTTCTAGCTACAGCCCTGGCAGTAGATGTCACTAGTGTCTGTAGACAGCTACGAAGCGGGAGAATAATTTTAAATTAAGGAAGAACGCTTGTTTGCTGCTCACTACTAACAGCTAACTGTTCCAGGCGTGGTTGGCAGTTACATCTTGAAAGTCACAGTGAAGGACATCTGAATATTTCTACCGGAACGAACAACTCGACATCTCGCAAGGACTTGAGGCACGAGTTAAATAATTATTTCCTGTCCATTATCATAAGGTAAATATCTCGTCATAAAAACTAATAACGATGTACAAACAAAGTTGAAGTTAAGTTACACAGTTGTAGCTTAAAAAGGAGATGACAATGAAAAAGAAAAAGTTGTCTGAAACATGATTTCTGTTATAAAATTAAACTCGTGTAGTTTGAAAGGGTAATCCAACTGCAAAAATATTTTTAATGATATGTGAATACGATGTTTTAAAAAAAAAGTATGTAATTTAAGACTACACATTTAGTTAAAACATTTTAAAAACAGTATATTATCAAAATTAATAACTGACAAATTAAATAACGTAATACATAAAGAACTGTTCAGTTATTTGGCTACTATATAATGTCTTTATTAATATTTGCTCATCCCAACATGTAGCTTAAGTGTGCAACAGAACATACGTAGCAAACAGTTGTGATGCAGACTTATTTGGACGCAACATAATTCCTACTCATAAAGTTAAAGAGACCAATTTGTAACAAACAACGATGTCAACACTAATTGAATCCCAGAATAGCAAACGGCTGAAGTTTCAGCACGCATCGTCGTACTGATTGGTGAAATATTTGTATCCAGCTTCATTGTATAGAAATAAATATCTTAATTTACCTTAATCTTCGACCTTATGGCACTCAAGCATGTTCCCTTTACTAGCCCTGGCCTTTACGTCTTTTAAATCTTACGATACGTGTTAATTAAGACGTGAGTAATTGCTGGGATTTTTCTTAGCCGCACGCCAGTCAAGTGGCTTTTTACGTCGTCGGTTTATTTCTGTTGTATTCGTTAGTTTCTAGCGCGACTCGGATATCGACACTCTACATGGCTTAGCCGTGGCCCAAATCACAGCCATTACAACCACTAACCTCTAGTAAAAATGTACACTTTTTTTGCATGAAAACTACATTCCACATAGGAACCGACTTTTATAAACATTAATATTTAAGCGCACTTGTGTACAAAATCAAGACCTTGTCAACTGCTGAGGAACCAGGATATAAGATTAAATTGTAAGAAATGGAACGCGTAGTTAAAACGGCGTTTCATCATTACTCATCAAAACTAGTAATTCGTGAGAATCAGACGGATTTTGGAAGGAAAAAAAAAAAAAGCATTTCAGGAGACACGTTGCTTCCTAGAGAAATGTTAATGTTAGTGGCATGTTTCAAAGCCAAAGGATTTCTCCATTGCCTTCAGGAAACTAAGCTCCAAAGTTCTAAAAATGTAATTTTTTAACAGTTTTTCCCTGTCAAATGGCATGCGACAGAACTAAAGTAAAAAGTGTCGTCTACAGATAATAATAAATAACATTTCCTAGAAGGAAACTACGCTCATAGAACATATATTTACGGTCATATGCGTAGCGCAAACTTTGATGTTTTACAGAAAATAGCTTAGTAGAAACTCATGTTAAGACAACTGATGACTCTAAATGAACGAGCTACACTGAGTCTCACTTGTCTAACGTAATCTTTAAAATAATTCACTTGAATGTATTTATTAATTCAGATATCTTGGCGTGTCACAAATCATGATCAAAGTCTGCAGCGTGTTATTCTACCAATAATCTGTAATATACAATTGGCGTTGCCCGGGGACTGTTTTATAACCTTAAAACTACGCTGTGTTACTAAGAGAAAAGTGAGCTGTTAAAGGTCATGGCTAGAGAACCATTTCAATAAATATTGACAGTTTGTGAGGAAGAGTGAGGTGGTGTAGTGGATGGCGGCCGGCTTTGGTGCGGGGGGTTCTGGGTTCGATTACCAGGTCTAACTGGGTGTTAATTTGTGTTTGTCCAATGGGTCTTTAAAAAATTGTCAAAATACAAATTGTCTCACGAAACGTTACTGGGGTCACTCAAATTAAGTCACCAATTAAAAAAAAAAGTGGTCTGACCACCCGTCTCCCACCCAGGCGATCCGGGTTTGATTCCTGGCGGAGTCTGTCTCCTGATTTTCGCTTGAGGAAATCGTGCCGGACGATACCACTGGACGAAGGTTTTTCTCGAGGATGTTCCGTCCACCCCCCATCGTAGGGCCTCATTCCATGTCATCTTCCGGGGCAAGCAAGTGTCTTCAAGCACCCAGATGTCAGTCTGCATTCCGTGGAGCGGTACGCTGGCACTCAGGCACCTTCCTCGTACTGTTTAAGTGTTGGATATTACGTCCTAAAATTAACCCGAGAAGTCCATCCCGCCTATGTACAATAAAATTTACCTTTTATTGTTACTTTGATCACATAATGTTGAGAGCGCTGCCTGTCTTGAGTGTTTGGGTAGTTGGAGGCCCCATATAGCTGTAAGGGCTATACAGGTTGTTTGAAGACTACATCTCAGTATTTTGGAAAAGCAACTAGAAGAACAAAATATATGTCATATGAGCATAGGTCAGAAAACACACAGTTTCTGAACGACTGTTGGGTCATGATGCTGTGGAATCCCATCACAGCTACTATTGGCAGGTCTATGCCAGATTATCGTAGGAGCCATTTGATTAGACGTGTCGCATAGCCCACTCTAGCATCGAGGTGGAGTAAGTGAAGTGTGTGAAACCGTGGCATGTGTACAGTAAGATGTTGTAGTACACAGAGATGATGAATTATCGTGGAAAAACTTGACTGTTTGTTGTAATTCGACGTACGTTCAGCTTACGAAAAGATTATTGGCTTTCGCTTGTATGCGGAGCTGTTGCCCTATTTGACTGAGCCAATATGAATTCCGTTATTGTTAGGGTCATGAACTTTTCGCGATAAGAATTTTGCCCTAGTTTGTTTAAGTGTCTTATTTCCTTATCTGAATACCTGTGATTCATAGTTATTGGCAGCGTATATTTGGAAAGTGACGTCTTTCTTTAGCCGTACCAATCACAATGAGGTTACTGCAACATCACGTGTCTGTGATTTGCAGGTAGAACACCGAGACTCGTAAGAGTCAAAACATCCAATCACTGACCATGAAGCACTTGGTTATGACAGAGAGTTATTTTATTCATTTATTTTCACTGTATTCTCAGTTTATTGTCCTCTTGAAGTTCGGACACTGCCTCCACAATATTTAACTAAGGAGCGTTGCTAAATATTAAATTATTACATTCATAATTTTATTATCAGTGAAACTAAGTTTTAAATATTGTATAAATTATTCGGCTTTTGATGGGCCATTCGCAATGCAGTGGTGGGCCAGTGTTTGGAAGTCCATGGTCTAGATACTTGGATAGTTACTAAGAATTATTTTGTTTTTATTAAAAAGCGGCAGTAAAATGCGAATAATGTGAGAGGAAAGTGTTTGAGAAGTGCTCTCTTGAGGGCGAGCCAGCTGTAGCGAGGCTGGACGACAAGGTCAATTAGGCCTAACTGTACACGGTCGTCTTGTCTTCCCGCCTGCCCGACGCCCCGTGACGACTCCTCCAAGACGATGGACTCCGCTCGGATAATGGAGAAGACCCGGCCCGACTATCTCTCGGGGGAAAATCTTTCCGCAGTAGTAGGCAAGACCTTGCATTGTCTGGTTTCTTCATCGGGACCAGGGTCTGGCTGCGATTGGCTGGAAGGATGTTCCCATGCCATCTGCCCCCGGCGGTGGCGAGCGAGGGGTATATATGTGCCCCCGCGGCCGTCCAGGGGGCGTAGTCCTTCGTCAGTTAACGTTCCTGCTTGACTGTCCAGTGTGGGATTACCTGGGACATCGCCGCCATGGCAGACCTCAGTGCAGTTCGTGTGAGTGCCTCGTGCATGCTGTTGTATCATAAGACCGTGTATATATAGCCTTCCATGTGCCAGCCATGTCGAGAAGGGTCAGTTTAATACATCTCTCAGCTCGTCTACAGCAATGGTGTTCCCTAGCGACTGGGACATTTCGCAAGTCCAATGTCCTGCATGTGTATACTCAAGACTGATAATTTGTTCATTTGTTATTGCTACACGGAGTAGCAAGTTTAACCCAGTAATTGTTAGTACGTAATTTCAGCCTGTTTTTTTTTTTTATCTCGAGTTTTAAGCTGGCTCAAAGTTCTTCAGGGTGATGTGATCAAATCACAGACATCAACGAAACGTACACTCGTTTGAAATCGAGCTTCTTCTAAAATTAATTCACGAAATTTTCCAGTCCCTAGTGTTCCCTGTTTCGTTTGTCTGACCTACATGCTACACGCAGGCTAGTCAAGGAAAGTCATTCGTTGCCGCATAAGAAGTGGCCACTGATCTTCGCGAAAATATTTGCGCCACTTTGTTTCATTGCCTCATGTGTACATGTGCCGCTCTGCTTCGCAGATACTGGCAGTGTGTTCCTATGAAGAGACGTTACTTATTTGACTGCGCCAATCAAAACAGGACACTGTAACATCACACTTCTGTTATTTTCTGGTAGAACCCCGAGGTGTTGAGAGCTAAAAACTTCCTATCAATGACCACGAAGGAGAGCTACAGGTGTGCACATGGGCACTGAAACAAGTTGGTGCAAAATTCTTTATACCAAAACATCAGTGACTGGACTTATGAGAGCTCAAAGCGCATTTAAAACCACTCTTGTTTACAGGGTTGCCACATGTAAGGCCGCTTCTTTCTACTAAGGACGTCTGTGACGTATCACAACTCACGCTAGCAATATACTCATTTTTGTATTATATCTGAATAATCAGAAGTGTTTAACTGTATCTTTATTGGGGCATTACAATTTAAAGTTTCGTGTGTGTTTTTGTACGTGTCATATGTTTTCCATTTACAGCGGAGGAATATATTTTAAATTGTCAGTGTCGCATAGTTATGAATTATTTATTAAATGTGCGTAATGCAAGTTAAGGTAGTTAGTTGGCCTCTTTTTGTCAAATTTTCAAATAAAACTTACTTAAATTTGGAGTCAGGTAGAAATGAGTATAAAATTAAGCATAATTAGCGATAAGGGCCATTAAGTCATAGTTGATAAAAATTCCTAACAAAATCGAATTTTCTAAAACAAAATTCCGATATTCCGAGGACTTTATCTTCCTTCATGAAACTAATTTCTTTAAAATTATTTAAATACGAACATATACTTCAGCTTATGTAATATTTCATCATTTTCTTCAATTGGCACAGAACGATTATGCTATTATCACTCCAGTGAGTGTTGAAAAAAAATTTTTTTTGGTCCAGTTAAATGACATTTTGTAAATGAAATTTAAATTAATTTGTGCGTATTAAATGCGTAGGAAAGAAAATTCATTATTTTACATTTATTATAAAATATTTTCTACGTGTATGAACAACTTTCGGTTGCTTTTTTTCCTTTAAAAAGTGACCAGAACATATTTTTACGTAATGCATACCAACATTACAATACTACGGTCTTGGTGAAGTACAAATTAACGAAACTTACCTGCGTGCAGAGATGAATTAATTTAAAATGAAGTGAGATGCTCAAATCTACTTCAATAAATTTTGAGAATTGCACAAGGTTATGTCTTTAATTCTTTAACAATGTCAGAAAATAAGAAGAATATTTAAACAAATTTTTTACTTACAGTTCCTCCTGTACTTGTAAAAAAAATACCGTTTGTTAAGCACATATCAAAATAAAATAATTGTATTCTGTTTAGTCGCCTTTTTTTAAATTTTCCTTGAACCGGTTTACATATTTTATTTTATGTCCCTACCTATAATCGTAAAATTTGGACTTCGCTGAATGAAGTCGGAAAAACTACGCGGTAAAAAATATTTATCTGGACAAAAATTTACCACAAAAATTTTTACAGTTAGATTACATTAGATTTACAATTAGATGCACACATAAAATATAAAAACTATTCGTAGCCAATATACTTAAAATAGTTTTTTTTTTTTTTTTTTTTTTTTTTTTTTTTAGAGAAATATATTTACTGTCATCCCGTATAAACACACCGAAAGAAAATTATTGTTGTAGGTACCATATTTCTGTTACAAGTTAAGATTTAAAAAAAAAAACTTATGATAAATGGCATAACAGATTTCCTTGAATCATATATAAGAACACTCTCGATCGAGTCACCTTTCGAACAAAAAAAAAACTAAATCAAAATCGGTTCATTTGTTTAGGAGCTATACGAAGCCACAAACAGACACACAGATGATACACAGACAAGTCGAACTTACAACATTCCTCTTTTTGCGTCGGGGGTTAAAAATACGGACAATAGTCCTGTTTGGTTTCCGGCACTGACTGGATTGTTGTTACTACAATATGTTCTGTAGTAGGAACAATGAGCATTTTTCTTGTACACAACACATTGTTACTCTACAGATCATGATGTTGTTTAGGAACAACCCAGATAGAACCGACAACCAGACTAGATTGTAGCCCCTATTTTAAGTGACTGCGTCAATAATTTTCTTTCGGTGCAGGAACAGCAAATTTTCTACCATTTGTGATTACCTCAAGAAGTAAATTTCAGACGAATAACTAACGGTGTAACTGCAAGCACGTAAAGGCTATTGTGGCAAGTGGTGAGAGAGCAAAAAACAACCTTAAGAGTGTACTGGTTTTAATTCCGCGTTTGATGTTTGCAAACAACGGAGCGATAAGAGCCAGTGTCCCACGCTTGACGAGAAGCATATCGCCTCTATTCACAGCGCGCCTAACTGGCGTGCAAGGATTTCCTTCTAGTCTTTTTCCGATAGAACTTTAAGCGATGGCCGTGCAATTTAGTTTTTGGATAGTATGAAGTTAAGGCCAACGGATGCCTCTTGCTTTGCACTTTACGAATTCAGGCGGTATTTTCTAAGCTACAGCAATCTAAGAAAGACGTTTTTAGCCATTTGGAGAGGCCCAAAAATCATGTTTCTAACAAGCTCGCTCAATTTTTAAAATAATAGAAGCGTAGTTTCAAGCGTGTGTCCTTTTCGTAGGTAAATTAAATATGAGTTGATTAATTTCACGTAAAAAAAAATACGTGTGGCACGCTGCAACACCGCCCATGCGCCAGACATGTCCTTCTTTTAAGAGGCGCTTGATCGATAATTTGTATGATTTTAATAATTGTTATATTTGTACGAGGTGTGGCTTGTTTTGTGGACTTACATTGTGATTATAATTCATTGTAGTTAACATTTTTTAAGTTCCATAATTTTTTTATTATGTCTTGTGAATGTCCAATTATGCATAAAACAGTTTTATGCATTCAAATATAACCAACTGACTTACCGAACTGAAATAATTCACGCTAACTAACTATGCTGTAGACTGATAGATTTCCTGTGTAAAAAATATTTTTTTTTGTAAAAATTTGCTGAAATTTGAAATTCAAATTTAAAAAATTCAAGAAGGCGGCAGAGTGAGCCATATATCAGGCAAGGAACCAACCATTTAACACGAATAAATTCGACGAGAAAATTGATGTTCGTATGATTTGCCTTTTTTTAATGAATATCAGAAAAGAGACATTCAAATTACATTTAAATAAACAAATTTGTATGAATGAAAAGGTAAGCCAGTAAGAACTACTTTCTGTTGTTATTTAGTGGTATAGCCGCTTTAAAAATAATTGTTGTGTATTCAGAGCACAAGGAGCATAGACGGAACCTGGAGGTACGCGGTCAATAAGGCCCACTGTTAACTCGACCACCGTTCGTTTCATAGCCTCTAAGCGCAAGACACTCAGTTGGCGTTCAACCTGAGACCTCCTACCAGAAAATAAAGTTACACACACCACCGCTTTAAGGACGCGGTATACAGTAATTCGTTGTATGTTAAACAACAAAATAAAATACTGTATACTGGTATTTAAAAAAAATATTTAATTCTTATAATTTTAATTTTGAATTTCAGCATTTTTATTTAAACACACACAAAACATATTCTTTGTTTTTATGTACGAGAAATTTGTGCCTGTGTCATCGTTATACACCGTGAATTTTTTTTAAGTTTGGTATGTCAGTTGGTTTTAGTGTCGTCCTTAAAACGGAAACATGCACATTTTGACTTTAACAAGCCATTACGCGAAAACTATGAGAGATATAAAAGTTTCATAAGAGCAAAATTTAGTCACATTTTGTGTCTAATACAAAACAAGTATCTGGTACAAATAAAAAATAAAAATATGCTGACGAAAATTGCTGTAAACCGCGCCTTTGAGAACAATTTCCCCCCACACTCTTCAAAATTTCTCAGGTTTTTTAATTGGGTTTTGCGCCTTCACTGACGGTAAATCATCTATACACTCAGTTGTAAAGTTTGTGGAATGTGTGTTTCAACGCTAAGTTCCATGTGTTAGCGCGGTTTGCTGCACTTACTTGATTCTTGGGCGACACTGGGTGAATAGTAAGACTTGTGGCCGAGTGTACGTCGTTGCTTATGTTTTGTTGGTAGCAAATGAATGAGTGGAAGAGATTTTGGTCAGCATCTAGGTCTTAAGCACTGGTGGGTGGTAACATGAGGTGAGCATGGAGCAGCCCCCATACGGGAGATCCCTGAGGAAACCCGCCGACAAGCGGCATCGTCCGGCGCGAAAATTAGGGGACCGGTTGGAAGCAAAAACCCGTGTTTAATGACGATCAGGCAAAAAAAAAAATATTTAAACAACAAGACCGCTGAGCCTATGACAAAGTGGCGATGTAGAACGAACCACAGAATAGAGAATACCAGGTCAATGGAAACAGAGAAACATGGACGCTTAGTTAACCTCACACGGAGTAACAAGGAAGATGGCAGAAACTATAAAACACCTCTGAATAGTAGTTACGTTTTTCATAACACGCCGATAAAACATGCAGACATAAAAACAAAACAGCCAATAAGAAAAAGACGGTGACAACGTTCAATTTGCTGCTGTGTTGACAGCATCTTAGATTACTGACTACAATTCCTTTATATTCCGAGGCTGCGAATGTTAAATGGCGTCTATATTATAGACTCAACATAGTATAACACTTCTTGCTGAATCTACTGGCATGCAGGAGGACAACAGCAAAAGCAGACGCGTAAATACGCCCGAAATGTTTGATGAGCCTAACCGTCCACGCAGCGGCGTCATTTCAGGTTATTCTAGAGGCGGAAGGGGCAAGATTTTGTTTTCCGGCGACAGTGACCTTGTTGCATCTTTTTTATTAATTAAGCATGTATAAATTAGATGCTTTAATAATAAAACTTCAGTTTTATGTGCTTAAGTTAGTATTATTTAAATTTAAAAATACAAAAAAAATATTTTAATACACATAAAATTCTAAATCCAGGGGGGATGCATTTGCCCGCCCCCCCCCCTTGTGACCCCAAATGACGCCCCTGCGGCCACGCCGTGTGCAGAAGATATACGTTGTGTAAAACTATTGGCAAAAGAGTATTACCCCCGGAACTTTTTAAAATATGGTCTGTTGTCCCGGTACAATTAATTTTCCAATCTTTGTCTTTGATATTTGGGTTAGATAGAAACCGTGACTTGCAAAATGAAGTTAGTTATGAACTCAAAAAGTGATTGATATTTTAATGCAAGCTTTTCTTTTGTCGAGTATAATAAAATGTCATCATGTTTAACCACAGCGGCCATCATTCCTTCTGGCAACCTTACTGATTAGCGACCCCTAATTTTGGCGACAATATTTCTGCACCTGCTTATTTCAATGTCGTTACAGTAAGAACAGCCGATCACTGACCATGAAGCAAAGTCGCGTAGGCAATGGTACAAACTGGTACAGAGATATATTCACCAACAATAAGGGTCCCTACTGGTTACTGTGCTATTTGAGTTGAGCTGCTGATGTCTCCGAGTACTGGTGGTGTTCCTGGCCTATCAGTGATCAGTAATCTCAGCAGTAAATGGAATGCAGCAAACTTGGAAGAGAACCACGCCCTCGTGACTGGAACACAGATGTGAGAGATGTGAGGCCTACGTCAGACTGGCAAGGCCAACCGTCCTGCTTCTTTCACTTGTTCTCTGCAGACATTTCATTGGAGAAGGATAACTTGAAGCGAGTGGCTCATTATCGCAACACAGATTCCCTGGAATCGCGGCGACCTTCCCACGACACACTAACTCTACGCTCATTTCCATAATTGTGCGAGTACACGTTTAACCTCTCTGTTTTACCGCCTGAGACAGAAGAAATCTCCTCGGATGGCTCGTTGAAGATTATAACTTCAACATGCAGATTCGCTTTTACACTTAAGGGGGAGTTCATGCTAACCTTTAACTGTTTCAGTACTTTCTATATTCATACAATATACAGTTGTTTTGTAGACATATACTGTGACTATTTTTTCAGTAATAACAGTTTTCTAGCTTACACAGCTTTGTATAATATGTCTAAAAAACAATACTGACTATTTTTGGTATTTAAAATGGCAGAATTTTTCACTAAAAAATTGAAAATTTTTTGCAATTTTTTAAAAACACCAAAAACTTCAATGCTGTTTTATACGTGTTGTGACGCCGCTGACACTGTTATCCTGTGTGAATTATTTCATTCCTGTTGGTCAGTTGGTGTTTCTTTCTTGTATAAAACCGTACTACACAAACTACCAGCCAACAACATATGTTGGTTGAGTAGTACAGTAACCTGGAGTTCTGTCTGCTGTCAGATAATAAGGCAAAATTCCCAGGTTCCTAGCAATGAAATGAGAACTGTATGTGTATTGGTCACATACAAAGTTTATACTTACAAGTGGCAATAAATATAGAAATATAAGGAAATATTAATGTTAGCAGCACCTCGAATAAGACACACTCTGCCGTAGACAGGATGTTACCAAATACCATAGAAGGTCATATTATGATATTTTGTATCATAGCGAACCAGGATGTGTATGAACCGTAGAGATAATGTAGGATAGATAGACAATATGTGTCTGCGCATGTGACAAATATACCACGTGATTGCAGGCAAACCAATAGTCACTGATCACACACCAATTGTTAGTTGTCATTAAAATACGTTAAAAATTTATCGCATCTAAGATATATTTTAATCTTATAAAGGCAACATTATACAACATGATATAGGAATAAAATATTTTTGTAAGACTGTTTTAAAGTTGAAAAATATTTAATTCGCATTTGTGCATAGTCAGTTGATACAGTCTGTTGATTCAGTTCTACGCTTGTAGCAGAGAAGAAATGCTAGCTTGCTATAGAGAGCGTATTAACAGTTTTAGTGTAGAACATTGTGGCCAACTGCTGAAGAAAATCGCTAGGTTGCTGGTTTGCTTGTAGAAATCCTTCCTGCTACTATGTCAGATGAAGATTTGATAGCTTCACACATAGATGAAAAAATGTATGCAGTAGTGGCCCGATGTACAGTCAAAAGTGATTCTACGAATTCGGAAAGTTTCCGATAAAACAGTAAACAGGTACAAACAAGCATAAATACGTCCTGCATTCTATATACGCCAGGGATCACGTGATCGTAGGCACAACAAATACATATTCGGCTCAGGATCTTGCTACTGCGCGGTCCGATCAGTACTCTGCCTTTATAGGGCGCCCAGAAACCTCAGCACATAAGCACATCTTGCGAACCCTGGGCTAAATTAAAGACGAAAATGTTAGTGGTAAAATGTTGTACGATGACATATTTCATGCACAACGTGGCAACACAGCACTGCATTTAGTCCCCTCTTGCGCTACACAGATATCTTACTACTTACTGGTATAGGCGGTTCGGGATAAAGTGAGCACTCAAACAAACCCTGCCAACGTTCTGTTTTCAGCCAATTTGTATTTTTCCGCGCGTAACAGCTAACGACGGGAAATGTCTAACCTCTCTGGACACGTCACTTGATGTTTGGACGTGTAAAATAAATTTTGTAGTTGGCAGGAACTTATTAAGTTTGACAAAAAAACTTTAGTAATTATATATAATACAGAATGTCGATATTGGTTGATTTTGTTTCGGTATTATTGTATTTAAATAGGAAAATACACGGAACTATATTGCGTAGTTTTGCTGCCAACCATACAAGCAGTTAGGTAACTATCGTTAATGTTAAATCATATGCAGTAACGGCTAGTGATTTTTTTCAGAGGTTAAATTTGTAGTGCTCACTTTATCCCAAACGACTTCTAAGGGTCTGACTTGCGTATTATGGGTGCAGGTTAAAATTCCGAGCATTCTTAACATTATTCTACGTTTACGTGATGTGGCATACGTAAAATAATACCCGGACGTGGAGCGCAAGAGGGAACTCTCCGAGCAGTGTTGCCACATAGTGCACGTAAAATGTACAACATTATACCCCTTACATTTGTGTCTCCAATTTATAGCAAGATTCGCGTGTTGTGCGTTGTACTTTCAGTGTACGGTGTAGACGGTGTGTTGTGTTGATGTGTGCAGGTGCGAGGCTCGGGGGTGGTAAGGACGCTGCTATGCGCTGTCACGTTCTGCGCATGCTTCGTGGGTCGTAGCTCCGCCCAACAGGCGCCCGCGGCCCCGCCCCCCGGCTGGAAGGTGCGCTCTGACTTCTTCAACCCCAACACGGACGGCAGCTATCAGTTTGGCTACTCCACTGGTAAGTAGTGTGGCTGGCTCAAAACTAGGTTAGAAAGATCAATGCTAAAAAGCTAGTCACAGGAAAAATGTCTGCCACTTGAGCGCTGGCATCGGTAAGAGGTGTAAACTGACCAATCACAGAGCATTCCTGAATTTTAAGTTACATAAAGTTAATAATTTAAAACGCAAAATTTGTTTATTTTCACTTTAAAGTTGAGTTAAGTGACGTCTTTAATTTCGAAGTCTATTTAAATTTAATTTTACTACAGTTTCGTATTTTTCTGGTACCTTAGCGATAACAGCGAAACTAGTGGCAGAAATGTTCCCTTTGCCAAACTATCCCATAGGAAAAAACATTTTCTTTCAACCTGTAGTATAGTTAACCTTAGTAGAACTAACCGTACCTACTGTAACGAAGTCGCCTGACACGTTAGGCAGTGCGCATTGCAATTCAGCTGCGCAGGTAGGGTATATGTATCCAGGAGCATACAGAAGACAAGAACCTTAGCTGCCCAACACTTCTCTCTCTGGCATGGCTCGTATATCTATGTTTGTGTATGTGAGGTACAATGTCGATGGAGCCGTAAGAGTGCCGCCAGCCGGCAAACCACGCAACTGGCGCGCAGAACTATACAAACATTCATATTTTACTATGGGACTTTCAGCTGTGACCATGTCATTTCAGTTACGAACCCTATGGTCCAAATTCAAACGCCAGTTTCAATCACTGTATTAGTTAAAGGTGTGTTGTACACGCCTATAACTTTTAGAAGATACTGCGCCACGACTTTCATGTCTTAGAAGGACCGCAAAACACCCATTTTAGGCATCTAAAAAATGTATTATTTGATGAGTAGGGGTGCATTTGAAGTGAGTATAAACACGTGCAACGTAATTTGAATAATTTTTCTTAGCAGACATCACTCACGTTAGATGAGCAGTTTTCGAATAATCTTCTAACGGTAGAAATTCTGCACTCGGCGGTCAGGACCGGCGGCCATCTTAACAATACTCACTTCGCAGTAAACAGAATGCTTAAGAAAATTGAGCCGTTACGTTACTAGTTGTCAGGAGGCAAGTCACAGCATCTTCTAATATGACTCCATATAAATAATTATATCTGGACCAATCTGGCTTGAGGAACTGGTCAGATATGTGTGTACGCACAGGTTGTCCACGAACGGCTGTGCTGTAAACACACCACACCAATCCTGGGGTAAACTTGAGACGGAGACTTAGTGGCAAAATAATGTACGATGACGTTTTATGTGCACAATGTTGCAATATTTCAGGGAGTAAATCTCATCTTGCGCTACACACATTGAAACTAAATAATAACGACTTAAGTGTGTTCATGTGGTAACAATTAATAATGTTCATGACGTAATGTTCGTTTTATAGACGTTACTTGTGACTAAATTTTCCATTTGTAAAAAAATTTAACCCTCGAAGCTTTTCCATAGCGGCACGTCAAAGTCAAAATTTGCAAGTTACGGGAACATAGGAATAACAAAAACAAAGTGATTTACACTGATGAAATAATTTACACTGAAATTATACAGTATTGGCCATATACTAAAATGTTTTAAAACACACAACAAAATCCCTTTGTCTTTTTTAAGAATTTCCATAAATGATGTAAATTGTCATTATTTTCAGATTTTTTTAAGTACAAAGGAATTTCATTGTGTATTTTTAAACCTTTAAGCATATGGCCTATAATATCTACTTTCAGTGTAAATTATTTCATTCTGGTAAATCAGTTGGCTTTCGTTATTCCTATGGTCCCGTAACTTGCAAAATCTGATTTTGACGTGATGCTATGAGAAAACTGTGACATATAAACCATTCTTACAAGTGGAAAATGTAGTCACAGGTAATGTATGTAAAACGAATACTATACCGTCCAAATATAAAAGTATGCTTTTTTTGCCACACGAACACCCTTCATGCAATGTACTCACGAAGACGCTGGGTTACGTTGTCGCGTGTTATCGTAAGGAAATTCTATAGGTACTGGACAATATTTCAATAAAACACTCTCCAGTTTAGCAATAACAGTTCACAGAACTCAGCTAACGGGACAATGACATTCTTCCTATTATACTAGTGAAGGTACACATGCTGGGTAAATGGTGGACTGGACTGGACTGCATGTTGGCGAAGACTGAGTGTTTGTGTTGCAGGCGACGTGGGGCAGCACTACCACAGTGCCAGCGCTACTGCTGACAACACCGTGTCTGGCGTGTACGGTCAGAGAGACCCAGTGACGGGACGCGACCAGCAGACGCAGTACACCGCCGGAGGCCGCGGCTTTCGTGCCAGAGGTCCTCACATCGCTCGCCGCGTCGACCTCTCCCAGAACAAGATCCCTTACAACCCGCCGGTGCCACAAGATTCCCCCGCCTACAACCCCACCTATGACACTTACCACGACCCCAACGAGGACCCCAGCTACCAGTTCGGCTTCCGCTCGTCCGTCTACAACCGCCAGGAGCAGGCTGACTCTCGCGGCCACGTCGACGGACGATACTCCTTCGTCGACGACGTGGGTCTGAGCCACGTGGTGGAGTACGAGGCGGGCGCGCGCACCGGCTACCACGTCAAGACGCCCTTCCCAGACTCGAACGCCATCGGAGGCCTGTTCTTCCATGGGCCGCCCGCCAGCAAGACTGGCAAGGGCACGCGCGGCCACACGGCCATCCAGCGCTACAAGAGTGGCGCCTACCGCTTCACGGCCGTGGGGCCGGACCAGAGGCGCGAGGAACAGAGCGACGCCGCAGGTAACGTCAAGGGATCATTCACCTACCTAGACGACAAAGGCGTACAGCGTACCACTCAGTACATCGCCGGCCCCAACATCGGCTACAAAGTCATCAAGTCGCAGCTCAACACGCAGGGAGGCTCGTCATCCGCCTTCCCTTCCGCCGGCTCGTCGTCTGCTTTCCCCTCCGCCGGCTCCTCGTCTGCCTTCCCCTCCGCCGGCTCATCGTCTGCCTTCCCGTCCGTCGGCTCGCCGTCCGCCTTCCCGTCGGCCGCTTCACCTCCGCAGGCCTCGCCGTTCGGCAGCGGCGACAAGGGCTCCGGCGGGCCGTCCTCCGACGACGACGTGTTCGACCTGCCCGAGGGTCTCAAGACAGCGGCCACCGCCTCCGCCGTCACCTCGCCCCTGAACCAGTTCCTGGACGAGGACAAGGTCGGCGACGACTCGGACATCTTCGGCGGTGGTTTGCCGAGCGTGGCGTCGACAAAGAACGACGGCCAGCAAGACGGCGGCGCGAGGCCGTTCCCCGCCTCCAGCGACGACGACATCTTCGACGTGAAGGGCGGCGCAGATGGAGGTTCGCAGGCGACGAATACGCCCCCTGAGGTGCCGCCGACGTCCTCCAGCTCGGGGGTGCCGTACAGCAACTGCTGCGAGCTGGCTAAGCGAGGCGGGGTGAGGTACCACGGCTTGAACAGTCGGCAAGCGGTACGCTTCTCGCCACGTCGTGCGGGCACAGACTTCCAGGGCTTCCCGGCGGGGGTGTCTGTACGCGCACGTGTCCAGTCTCTGGATGTGTTCCGTCACCAGCCAGGCCCGGGGGAGGCGCTAGATCGTCGCCAGCCCGCAGCCTCCTAGACACACCCTTCCATCGCTCACACTTTACGCCGTGGCACTGATCGACGGCAAGGTTCCATACTCAAGATTACAAACTCCTCACGACACTGGGCAACGGTACCTAGGAATCGAACGACTGGCAACTCGCACCTTAAGTTCTAGCATCCTCACAAACCAAACCATGACTGCTTCTATTCTAATCTTTCCCCCTTCCCCTCTCTCCTCACTTATATTTTTAATTTGCCTTATGAGGACAGTTGATGGCATATAAGATATTGTAAACATTTTTATAGACACAAAGAGACCATTCAGAATGATTTAGTTAACAGGTCCTTCTGTTAAAGGCTGTTATAGGTAGGATTCTGAATACACCACAGAGTTTTCAATTAAAATATTGTTGAACACCATACACTTCCAAATATTATGTGTTAAGCTTCATTCTTAATTTAACGTATTTAAAAATTTTTAAATTTGGCAGTTGCTACATTTTTCAATGCTACTCGTGTAATAATGTGAGATGTAAGTTATTACACTTCTGATACTCAGAACTGTACTAATGCTTGAAAGTACTCGCTGTTTTACTGTTGTCCATGGCTACCTTCATGAATTTCTTCACAGCTTTACACAAACTATGATCCTCATTGTGTAGCGCTGTCTTCATATGTCTAGTCTGAATGCCTTTTTGAATGAAGAGTTTGCATTTTGCTCACAAAAACATGTTTCTCATATTGTGCGTTACCACAAACGTGTGAATTTTTCGGACAGGTGGTATTCATAATTTTAGAAAACAGAAATACATTATTTTACCATCGTGAAATAATGCATAGCTGCCTAAATGAGCAGGTGAAGGTGAACTGATGTTGGTAACATCGAAAACCTTGGCAACCAAGTGATGCACAGCAATCTACAGAGAAATATCCCAGCAGCAATGTTAGATGAGTGCAGTTTTTGTGTATTAGATTATGAAAATCGACCATAGTTGTACCTGTACGGTGAGTTTATTTCTTTATAAAATACTCATGATTGCATGATTTTGTGTGGTTTACAATAAAGAAAGACACATTTTGTGGAACTGTTATTTAAACACTTTTTGTCCCAGTATAAAATATGACCTCACGAACGTTTGTTTGCTGAAAGTTCAAGCAGCAAATACTGTTCTTACTTCAGCACTTGTGAAAATATCCTGATAAATTAAAGCACTATGTATTATGTATTCTGTATTTCCAGAAAATCTTGTCATTTAATTTATAGGGATGGTATCAATTTGTATTTTAAAAATGCTTATATGTATGAAATGTGATTTTGTAAAAAAAATTAATTAAATAAAAATACAAATAAACAATTTCATGCACATTTATTTCACTTGTTAAACAAGCCCAAAACTAAAGTAATTCAAAATAATTTTCTGGAAAATTGTTGGTTTCCAATTCTTAAGGACATGGACTCAGTGTTTCTCGAGTTTCGAGAAAGTTATGTTTTTAAAATCCAGGTGATTGTTATACTATGTAATGTAATTTTCCTAGACAAATGGTGTAATGAATCTAGCTAATTTATCAATTACAGAGTAATTTCACCATATTGGCTCCTGCAACATTACAAAAATTAATTACCTTGAATAATGTAGAAACTTAGGTCCAAACCCTTAAGCTGTGGCTCAGTTAGGTATGTAGCCATAGTAAATCCTCACTTAAGTACGGTACAGTAAGTGGTTGAGTTGTTACACCAATGTTATGGTAGTTGCCTATTTGGAGTATTTACATGCACCAGAAAACCAGGAGAGGAAAGCAATAAGGGTGACACTGGTAAGTGCACTAAGAGCCACATTGCATTTGGGAAAGGCACTGATTGGCATTCAAGCTTCCCAATCGCAGCTTGCTTCAATGTAACCTTAAATGGTATTGTAATGGATGGGGCAATGTAGCATGGCCTCTAACATTATTTCATTTAGGTTATTCTATTTTGAGACACAGCAACCACAATTTTTGACAATTTTGAAGGGTCATGAAATAGTACTCACACCATGAATGCTGTTCTGAAAGTATTGTCTGTCATAGCCTGGAATGTGTTTCTTTTTGCATGTAAACATATTTTGAACAAGTTTACATGCTAAAAAAAAATTCATGAAACAAGTTGCACGACAGTTCAAGTGTCTGGTAGCTATCTGGCTTCGCGAAACAGATGCTCCCCAAGGTGCCATTCGCTTATAAGAATTTAAGTCGGCTAACAGCAATTTTTTGTTTGTAGGGTAAAACAATGGAACTAAAATTGATTTTAAAAAATGTACAGTAAGAAATGTAGATTTTACACAAAATTATTGTGCTAAGCACACCATGAAGACCGCTGAACCACGCAAATGAAAAGTTCTCTACACAGTTTGTTGCTGTTTCCTATTGCCAGCTTACAACGCTGAAAATATTGTTGATCCACTTTGTTCTGATAATACTGTAACTTAGAAGAAGATGTAAAATGGGAATTTATTTTTCACAGTTTAATTAACTCAAAATATACATTTATTAATATTATTTTATTAAAACTTGCTGGAGTCATTATTTAACGTCACACACCTATATAATTTCAATAAACTTAAACATACTTAATTATGATGGCTACGTTCTAAGTTTTACTGATAGCCCTGAGATTATTGACTAATACATTTCTTTTTAGGTGGAGTGGTGTACTATTTATATAGCTGTAAGTCATCTCAGAAACAAAATAAAGTGGAACACTCATAAGCAGTGTTATTCAGTAGAAGTAATGGTGTCAGCCTTGCCTGAGGAAGTTTGGCTATAGTGGATAAGTTTTTTGATTCTGATGTGTCATCTCATGAATGCATAGAAGAAAGAAAAATTGTGACGTGATGCATGAAAAAATAAAAACGTACGTCACAGGAATAAAAATATCCAACAAATCCTCACTTTAATTATTTAGCTTAGCAATTTTGTTGACCTCATGAGTGTACAGTACGTAGATTACTTGTGAGAAGCATTTTTTGTAACAATTTGAACATAGTCACCACATTCAATTAAAAATGACATCCCAGGTCTACATGAAAAGTGTAAATATAAGTAAACCACAACCACTGGAAAAAAAAAATAAGGGAATTTAACAGGAAAGAAATCAGGAAATGGTAGAGGCAAACTAACAACAAAATTTTCTAAGTGCAAAACATAATTTTTATTTTATAAAAAAAAGTATCAGTAACACAACATTGTATAAATTACGTACACACTGAAGACTAAGAGTTTACATATATCCTTTAAGTATTATTGACAATGTTCTGAAGGAACACACAATACATTCTTTGATATTGCCACCGTCTGCCTGCTAGAGAACTAAAGATGTTAAGCATCAGGTTGGTAGAGCGAGAATATCTCCGGCGGGAATCGTTTGATGGCAGCTTCCCTAAATCAAGTGTTGGTTACATTAATGTTACATGATGTCAAAAAAATAATAAAAGAAAAAATTATGTTGTCAGTGTTAAAATTTAAGCCAATGACACTTAGGTAGATGGTTTGCAACAGACACATACATCCTAAATAAGGGTAAACGACACATGTGCAAAATTATTTTCAAACACACTTTTATCAATGGTTTCCAAACACATCAGAACACTGTGGTTGCTGGCAGATTTAACTAACAGTTGTTCGGTTCCTATTTATGAGAATATGGAGCAGTCTTTAAGGTGGTTACGGTGTAGCACGTGGTGCATGGGCCATGTGCGATTGAAAAATTTATATGTCCGGAAGCATTCAACAAAAACACACAGTTCATGAGGGGCGAAAAGCCAGAGGTCGTAAGTGAATTGACCAAGGCCCAGAATGGCCACTCTAGCCGACGTCTAGAAACCTGTTATGTATTTAGCATTTTAAATGAGTTTTAAAAATGTTTACCAACAAAATGAAAACTCATTCCAGGCTATGACAGAGGAATGTTACACATACACCAAAGCCCTACAACAGAAACCGCTGATTAAACTACTGTATATGATGATGCATTACCAGTGTAGCGTGGCCCAGGGCTGGCCTCAGATTTAATTTCACATGTTAATAATTTACAGTATGTGTAAGTACTAACTGTAATATTATATGTTAAGAGAAAGCACATCAGTGGAAATTTATTCAGGTTTATTTAATTAATTTCCAGTAACTGTGAACTAGTTTTCCTAATGATATTTTATTTATAATTTAAATGTTTCATTTGGATTTTAGTTAAGTTATCTTTCAATATGTTTTTGGCTAAAATGGTCTACAAACTGTATTTAACAAAAATATATATTCATTGTCAAAGCTTGAAGTGTTAGGACAGAGATACCAAGCTAAATTACACTTTCCAAGAAACCTTGTTATACTTTAGTACAAGACCGGCAGATAAAGATGACAGTTGAGAAATTGGCACTAAACTTGGTTGCAACCAGTAGAATAACAGACTGTTTTTCACTAGCAATATACGTGTTTAATTTAATGCTCCAGTCACTTAGTATCAAAATGTTGAAGGAAATGGGATGGAGTACACTAAAAGACAGAAGAAGAAATGAAAGTCTGGTCAGGATGTTCATACTTGTGACTAGAACGGGAGGTTTATTGCTTAATATGATTGTATAAAATTGGCATGAAAACTAAACTGTTCATGTTTATAGTTATGTGCAAATATTACCATTCAAAATATTGGTGTTAATTACAAAAACTTAACATTTAAAAAACTGATTCCTGGAATGGCCGCGGGGCGGCACCACTGACGGGCGGCGCCGGCAGCTTGCGCGCGAAGTCAGGTTTGTCGTTGGCAAAATGGAGTATACGAAGGACATGCGGTCAGAGAGAGAAGATGGAGGCAGAACCGTTAGCAATAGAGTTCTGCTGGTGAATTGTCGAGCACGAAGGGTTTTGTGCCATTAGCAGGCCATAATGTTTTTTTTCTTTGTTATTTTTAAGTAATTTGTGCAGTTGTGGTTAAGGCTGCCTATAAATTTTTTGGTGATCACATGCAATCAATTTTTTTAACGTAAAAATTCTTTTTGGTTTCACTCGGATGGTGTCCCCAGCAGTCAGATTTCGGAGATAGTGTGTTGAAACTAAAATGTTGCAACTTTTGATTATAAACCCCAACATTCTCTAGAGTTCCGCTGTTGTTCATTCTCTTCCTCGCTACATTGTAAAAACCCACGTCGTTCATGTTTGAATGATGAGTCGCCTAGCTAGCTGTGGACATGTGGTTGAGAGGAGGGATGTGCCACATTTTTTGTTCGTCCAACATGGGACGTGCCACACCAGTTATGGTATATGTTAGTCACTGTTGCTTATAAGCAGTTCACAGTAAAGTGAGCACTTTTGAAGAACATCTTGTCTAGAATAATATATTTAAAAAAAGTATTTAACGTGACTTCAAACACTAACTCTTTAGTAAGGTACACTTTATACAGTTTGATTGTTACTTAGCTTTGTTTATATTAAAAAGAGCCAAGAAGCTGTAAATTATCTTCTGAAAGAAAAAAATACCAGCAACTAGGGTTTCAAAAGGGCTCACTTTATCCTGAATCGCTTATGATAAAATGAGAGCTTCACAGTTTGAAGTCTTGTAGAAATTGTAGCACAGAGGAGAGACTGCAAACAAGTTCAGAGGCGCGTGCGCTGCAACAGTAATGCACCTGATGTGCGTGAGTGCTACTATTATTACTCCTTCGTTTCTGCCTTCAGTTGCATGAACAAAATCTACGTGGGCAACAGATTTAAGTCGGATTCACAACCACATTTAACGTACGTACGAACACACACACGTACGTTAAGTATTAAAGATTGGATTCACAATGATATTCAATATAGACACGAGCGGAAATTGTTTATGCATAACAAAATGTCGGTAATATATAATCATAATTAAATTTATATTTAGTCGAGTCTTATGTTTGCAAATGCTACATTCACAACCACCACTGAGCATACGTACGTACGAAGTAGAAAATTGATCAACTCTATTACGAACGTACTCATGCTACACGATGTTGTGAATGATAGCATGCACACTCTGTTTTTCTACTTTTGCATGTACATACGCACATACGCTAAGTGGTGGCTGTGAATCTAAGTTTAACATTGCCGAGCATTTCAATCTGCAGCGGCACTGTAAGTTTGCAAGGTTATCAATCTAAAAGTAAAGTAAGTGTATTTCATAACTTGTACGGAAATATGTTTCATAGTGACATGATAGGATACATCTAAAATTTTACATCGGACAGGCTAATTTTTAATTAATAATACCTGAGCTAAGTAATATTATTGACAATGCTTTAACATTATACTAATGAAGATACATCTAGAATTCCAAAAAGTATTTATCTTCTGACAATTACAGTAATTCCTAAAATTATTTATTCATAAATTGAAACATCTAACAACTCTACTTGTAATAATGAGGATAAAAATATAACTAGCAAGTATATTATTTAAAAGTTTTGTAATGGTATTGCAGTTGTGGCTGTGATTCTTTTGCATTAGCTTCCCAATTTCCGAGTCAGATTTAGCAGGTCAGAGATGTACATGGTCTATATTTTGCAGAGATTGAACAGTAAGCAAAATTCTCAAAATTGGTGATCATGAACAGTTACTGATATAGGTGGTTCGCAATACAGTGAGCACTCTCAAAGACTAATCTAATAACATTATTTATTTATAGTGAACGAAGACATAACATTTTGAGTATGATACAATCTGCACACTTTGATTATTACGTACTTAGGTAGCTTTATTTGCACCAAAAATTGGTAGGAAACTATTAATTACCTGAATGGAAAACAATAACTAATCTTCCAAAATTGTCCACTTTATCCCGAACCACATATATTAGTCCAGTTCTGCAAGGAATGTTAAAATATTTTCAAGAAAGACCATCTAAGCAATCTGTACTTCATTCATGTCGACAGCAGTATCAGAATTGTAACCCTCTGTTAATGCTGCAGTTGTAATCATCTCTATATACCTATTAAAGAGATCACTGACTGACTGACACATCAAACTGCAGCCCAAACCACTGAACCTAGAATTGTGAAATGTTTTGTTTGGTATCCCCTCAGGTCGTAGATGAGCACTAAGAAGAGATTTTTCGAAATTCGACCTCTAAGGGGGTGAAACGTATTTCCGAAGAGGCGTCAACAGAACTCAAACCCAATGGCCTATCATAGTGATTTATACTTTAATACGACACACATAAAAATGCAAATTAGCCAATTTCAGGATTTATAGAAATGCAACATTTAAGGGAATGAAAAGACCTTAAATGTGTTTCTGATTAACCATTGATATCTACCGAATCCTTTGGGATAGAGAGTTTTTCACTTCAAAATGTTGTTTACGTAAATACCCAAAAGTATTCTTAGGATTTTTTGGAATTCAACTCCTAAGCAGTAAAAAGGGGCAAAATATGTTTTTTTATGAAAAGTCTATATAACAGAAGCACGATTGACTATCGTCAAATTTTTGCTTCAATTGGTTACGTAAGTACCTAAAAAAATAATGCAAATTTTATTTATTTTATAAGATAACTTAATTGAGAAGGAAGCTTAGTTTGAGAACTTTCAAGGCAGACAGTCTGAAAAGCAAGAACGACCAGTGAGCAATAAATTATAAAGAAGTTTCATTCTACAGTTCCATCGAGACGTGGTGTTGTACAACTTCTATGAGCCCGGGGAAAAATTATTTTATAATTTTGACACTATGTGGCACAGTTGTTTGTAGCTCCAGTCTATTGTTTGCAAGGTTCTGGGGTCAAAATCCTTTAATGGCTGTGCAAATGTGCAAGTCGGACACACAAAAAAAAAAGCAAGGAATATGAAATTAGTGCAATTAGGATGAAATTCAAAAGTGGTGAAAATGGATTATGCAGCCCACAATCTACTGACGTTCCTCGACAGCATCAGCCCACACACACAGTACCACCTCACTATCCTCAAGGTCGGGGCACCAGATACGCTTATATTTCAGCAAAACATTATCATGCCAAAACTCCTTAATGCCACTTAACTCCAAATGAAGGTTTTGAAAAGAAATACATATATGTTATTGAGGTCACCATCACCAATCAGGGTGTCTACCCAACCCATTCAACCAAAATCAGTAACTTTTTTGGTGACCTCTAAAAAAATATTAGTGACCTGTGCATTTTGTCATGGGTATTACTTAACTATTTTCTACTGCCTTTACTGCTCCAAAATCAAACTACATCATAACTTAATTACTTACATGTATTACCTGAATAAATATGTTGCATACAAACACAAAAACACAGTGTATATTTCTTCTTCATTTTTTAAAACTCTTTCTGACAAATATCATTAAGGCTTTCATCAATCGATAGAGCATAAAATTGACTTTTTTGAACATTTGTAGATACTAATGTTGCAAAATGAGTACCAAGGCCATATGTAACACTGTATACTACTTTGTCCTTTTGCATTTTTGAAGCTACAGGACTGTCAGGAAACATTATTGGAAATAGCTCCACTGCTGCTCCTCCCGAGCGAGTTGAAGCATGCGTACAAACACAATGAGCTGCCCATATTATTTCAGCTTTAGTCACACCATCATCTGCAAAGTATGCAGATAAACTGGATGGTCCTCGACCGGAGCTTCCAGAGTCCCAATTGCTCAACTGTGGTTGCAATGTACTAGGCTTGGCCAGAGGTGGTTTAGTTACAGTGGACTCTGTTATTGATGAACTAGGTAATTGTGGTTCTGATCCACTAGGCTTGGGCAGAGATGAACTAGTTACAGTGGACTCGGATATAGTTGCACTAGGTGTATTATCAACAGTTGCAGGTGTGCCCTTAAAGCATAGAGATGTTTGCTTGCCAAACTTAAAGAAAAGTGTACAAGTCACCATGCTTCTTACCTTTCACATGAATCTTGATAGAATTTATGCCCGAGTTAGAAACGTCAAAATGTTTTTTACACAATGTGCAAAAAGCCGAAAATATATATTTGCCAACTCTAAGCCACATTTTCCATTCTTCATCTTCCATCCATACGTCTTGAAAACGGCACTTCCCTGGCATTTTGATGACCACTGGTACAAACTTGACTAAAATCGCATCACTAAAATTACCAGAAAAGCTAGTGTGCAGTTTCTAGGTTATCACACGAGGCAAAACATTCACTTTGCACTTGACTAAAATCGCGTCATTAAAATTACGAGAAAAGCCAGTGTGCAGTTTCTAGGTTATCACACGAGGCTAAACATTCACTTCGCAATTGACTAAAATTGTGTTACTAAAATACGGGGGAAAGCCAGCATATACTTTCTACGTTATCACATGGGGCAAAAGATTCACTTCACATTGTTTTTATTTTAACTGTAACTCCAACTGTAATTTCGGAATTCCACCAAATTTCACGTAAAATACATTAACTTGTAATTGGAATAAATGAAGCTCTCATCGGCCATGTCGAAAACAATGACAGGGTGGCCACTCATTGCAACAACGAAAATTCCCTGATTTTTCCCTGATTTCCCTGATAGAAAACCAAAAATTTCCCAGATTTTTGCAAGTATGAAAACAACATTTCGACATTTTATTCAGTACATCTTCCAATAAAAGTTTTCATTCAGTACTATAGTAATAGATATGGTAAAGAATCTATTTTTAGTAACAAATTCGTAGCATTAACAGGCTCATAAAAAACACCAACTCAGTGATAACATTTTTATTTTACAGATTCTAGAAGTCATGACAGTTTCGCATGTTTTGTGCTGAAGAACTATAGTAAATATATTTACATAAAATACATTTGGTAATAAAAAAAGTAACATTAAAAAAAATTTAAATAAGTGTGAGTTACCTTACAAGTGCTGAATGAATATTAAAAACGCATAGAGCACCGAGGAAATACAAAAATTTTCATTCAAACCTATGAGCTATAAAAATAATTTACTTATACAGCACAAACTTAGCATAATAAATACGAAATTACCAAAAAATTTGTTTGCAACTATCCATGGTTTGTAACCATCAAAACACACTTGTCAGCATATCCTGGTTTACAATGTGCTTGAATACTTAAGAGGTACTTTTATGAAAAGAAAAAAAAATTCAAAGTAAAAGAAAAATACAGCAAAACATTTTTAATAAAAATCTGTACACATAATGCGTACGTATAAATTTCTCACTTATACAGAACTGTTTTTTTATGTACCCTAGAAGCAAGAAATTAATATGTAAGGAAAATAAAATACAGCATTTACTCGCTTAACGTCCGTCCTCGCATAATGACCACTACCAGTTTTGTACAGCACGCAATAAAACAATGGACCCAGTCTTGGGTTTTAGACCTGAGAAATATGACACATAACCTTCAACCGCATGTTCGTTGGAAACCAAGAGCCTAAATAGGTAATTAAAAAATCAACTTACCGGTATTGGATTATATTTATGATTCTTTTTTTTTCAAATAACAAAACAAACAAAGAAACTTGTAAAATAATACATAGTAAGATCAGCAACTGATAACACAATAATCATGCCACAGTTCCTCGTAACTGGGATAGGAAAAATGAAGCCTTAATTGAAGATTGCCTAAGTTTTACACTTCAGGGAACACATGCAATGAAAAATAAATGTAACAACGAAATAATAACGAATTGAAATAACGTATCCATACTAATGCATGTCATTAACAGTTTTATTTAGTATGTTGGAAAGTTAAAAGTCATAACAATAATTATGTTACGAACATGGTAATTTGGGAAGTCTGTTTTCAGTCTCCATTGTTCATTGTTCAACCACCACTACCATTCGCAATTTTGTGTGTCAAATTTAAACGTGCCTATGCAAATTTCGTATTAATTTAACTGGATAATTTTTCTTTAAATTTGTTTAAAACATGTGAACAGTAAGTGTTGTTTTGCAGCGTTTGTACACTATTCAAAATGGAGCATTTCATTATGGTAAACAACCAAAATAATATATTTTAAAAGAAAAATTGCAGTGTTACAGACTAAAATGGCATGTGTGCTACATTGAATGTTTTGAAGTTGGTAACAGTTAGGAGGCGATTAAAGCCATAGATTAAACAACTTTGGACATCTTCTACGTAAAATAAGGTTCTCAGCGTGTAACGTGGGAGTCATGACTCTTATTATTTGCTCTGTGATAGAACATTCAGACACATAGTCATACATAGATAATTGCTTCCTTTTCATTATCGCCAACCTATGAGTGCTGAATTTGTTTTCATTGTCACCAACCTGAGTGCCTGATACAGTCTCATTGCAGCCAATCTATGAAAGCAGTAAATACATAACAATAATAATGTTGAATACTGTCTGCTTGTTGCCAACCTATGATACTATCGACTGTAGCAGATTTTGATAATCTTCAGCTGTTTCGTGTTCACAAAGTGTTGAAAAACAAATGAAGTTTGCAATCTTTGGAGAATGTACCGTATTTACTTGCTTCTAAGATTCACATTTTTTGAGGTTTTTTGATACCTAAAAGAGGGCTGCGTCTTAGACTCAATGGCGTCTTACATTCACCAATATTTTTAAGAGATATATACAAAAAAAAATTTGTTCCATGATTTGCTAGCATGTACTTAAAAAGTGGAATATTGCATCATAAATCTAGAAATACGTATGACCAAAAACCCCTTCTCAATTCAGATGGCACAAACTGCAACGAAATTAGTTGTATTTGAGTCTTAGGCCATTTTAACACCACGGCGAAGCGCACAGCCACATGTCTCACATGCTGAGAGATCGACAACACAGAGGAAGTTGTCAAGGTCAAGCGGTACTGTCCGAACTCAAAAACAATGGTAGAGAAAAAAGACATGTGACGTAGACAAACTGTGACAACACTAAACTCTACAATAGTGAAGTTATCAATTTTTTTTGTCGCCCTTGTTCTTCACTGGATTTGTTGCTATTTAACTGTGCATATCAAGCTTTGTGTACCCACTGGCGTTTACTAGCCACTTATTGTGTTTAGTTGTATATATGCAATATGAAGAGTGCTAGCGGAAAATTGCATGATGCAAAGTTTAAGTGGCAAGGTGTAATTTATGCAAAGACCTATGGGAATCGCCGTGCTGCAGCACATTTCAATGTGAGTGAATACAATGTGCAATGCTGGAGGAAGAGCGAAGCTATAAATATTACAGCATGTGAGGCTACTCGAAAAAAAAATTTACAGTCCCTAAACATGGAAAATTACCATCAGTCTTTGAGTTTCTACACGAAAGACACAGAAGTAGCACCTTAACTAGATAGATAAATAAATAAATGAAATTATACAAACAAATATACAGGTGACTGCAGTTATGAGAATTGAAAATGTTTAATCGATATTTGATATACAAATATGTGATATTAATGGAAGTCAATGTATTGCAATTGAGAAGGAAGGGAGGGGAACAGGCACATATGCAATACTTTTCCTTTAGTGTTTCTATATTTTCCCATAGCTAGAAAGCAGCGCTAGTGAACACAGACACACCAAAGAAGAAAATATTCAGGACCCATTCTATAGCACTGAGTTACCTCTTTTTCCGTAGGAGTAATGCTCGTTGGGTAATACTAAACAGTAGCAGAGCGAAACTGTTCTGTCGTTATTGTACATCACTTTCTACCTCACAAATATTTTAAAATGTCAGTCAGCAAAACAAAAAAAATTATATTTTTCACAGTATGACTAACAGAAGTCGAAAATAAAAATATGAAGCTAAACGGAACTTGGAAAACTACTGGGTTGATAGTTTTTCTAATAACCAAAAATGACTATTTATCAGTACATATTTATCTACAATTTTTATTAGGTAAGTAAATACTGCTGATCACAAGATGTGTTCTCACCCAATTGTGTATACAGTAGAATCCTGTTATAGTGTTCCCACTTATAACGTTTTCCTGGTTATAATGCTGCCTTCATTTGGTCCCTAAAACTGATTTGTAGTAGGAAATTACCCTGTTATAATGTTTTCCCATTTGTAATGAAAACATTTTTTCGGTCCCTTGAGAAACATTATAACAGGGTTCTACTATACATACTTCATTATGCACAAAATTAGGTTGTCAACCAAAACCAACCTATCCTCCAAGGTCTAGTATATAAATTTAGTCTTTGTTTCAGAGATCAAACGTCAATTTTTCTGCAAAACATACATATTAACTTACGGTAATATAAATAAGTCAGTGAAGAAAACTGTTGCTTTAAAAAGTAAACTTTTTTACCACAGGAATTTTCCTAGACTAATGACCGAACCTATTATATTTTGCATTAAATTAGGCAAAAAATATGTGACGATCACGCAATGAAATACGATGATACGCATACGATTCTGTTTACTTAGCAGCTGGAATTGGAAAACCATTGCCATAACAGCACATGAGAAACAGAAGACTGCTCTAGTACTTTTCCGCAAGTAACACTGCTGTTTGATTCAAGTTTACTTCCGAATGTTGCCATGACAGTCGAATTTGTCTTAAGTGAAAATAAATGTGCAACTATTCTGCAAGGATAAACTTTACGTGAGTTAATACGGTATATATATATATTTAATACATAAAATAAGTGGGGAGAGGGGGGGGAGTCAATTATTGATTGTTTCACTTACAATAAATATTGACATGGTTGAATTGGATTTTCCACCCCTAATTTTAATTACTACGAAGTGTCGCATCTGCTGGTAAAAAAATTTGTACCAGTGATAAGTAATATACAGAATTAATTTCCAATTTCTAGAATATAATTTTTATTATGATTTATGTTATTAGGTATTTAAAACACCTATTACAGTACAAACCTCATTACAAACAATAAAGCTTAAAAATTTAGGTTCCTTCAGGTTTTTATTAAAACAGTTCCACTGTATTTACTATGTGACTGTGCTCAGGAACAGAAGTTCAAAATTTAGTTGAGTGATACATATAGGTTTGTGCATTATTTCACAGTCCTTGAAAACAACTTCCGGTTAAAACTGGCAAGACTGGGCACATGTTGCGAAAACTGCACGTTCACTCGGAGACGCCAACTTGAGGTTATTGCACTAAACCACTTTGAATACGAGGACAAGAACCACTTCAACCTGAGATGTGCAGAATAGCATTTTCTGAGGATCCAGCCTCGTATAAACACTCCTTAATAAAACTGCAGTACTGAACACAACAAGTTAGAGATTAATGATAATAAATACATCAGATCTATGCAAACAACAGTGCAAGCTATCACACTTCTCAGCAGATATCCATCCAATATTTTGTAAATTTTACAAATCAGACTCCAAGATACAATTCTAGATTCTACAATTTTGACACTTCCTGTTACACATAAAACAACTTGAGTTACGAATTGGCTGGTAAAACAACACTGAAAATGCCAACAACAAAAAATCACAGTATTCTGCTAAATTGTGTTTGTACACTTGGAGCAAAATGTCTCAGTACTAAAAAAATGTAATAAAAACAAATATAAATGTAAGCATAAAAACATACAGCAAGAATATAAAACAATACAATGCAGGGTACTGAAGCCCACAATTACTAAGCAGGATCATCACAGCATTGACGATGACACAGTGCTCCTACCATCGGCGTCACAAATGGTGCCACTCCACAACTATAGCTTCGTATTCAAGAGGATACCATCATCGCAAGTATTGGGCACATGTAACCCAATACTGTACTGAAATGTTTGAACGTGTGTAATCAATACAATTGTAAAGAATGTCCACACTTACACAGATATACTTTGCACAGACTACATCTGATGTACTGTAACTTAAAATAAGTACACAGAGTACCATATAAAAGTGAACAACTACAAAACACTTAGAACTATATGCACTGCATGATTTCCACAGAGAACAACTGATTGAGGCAATGTCACACAGTACCAGGTGTTTCACGAGGACGTGCATGTATCGTATAGGGTACGACACCAGGTAGGACCTACACTTTTAATTAAGCATAAATGATTAGCATGTCTACTAATAACGAAATACTATTATAAACAGTTGTAATTTAAAAGTAAAATTGAAATGAGCTGCAACTGTAGTAAATTTGTCTAAAATGCTAACTTAAGTTCAACAACTACACGGCCTGGAAAATATAATTGTACATGTCACAAGCTTAAGTAGGTATTATGCAAATTGAAAAAATGTCCAAAATACTAAGCAAAATATTTTTGAACAAAGGAAGAACTATCACTGAAGGATTATACAAGCGGACAATTCCGTGTATTTAGACCATAATAATCCCAGACATGTACTTGATGATGCATGGTATTAAAATCTTCAAATCACAAGATGTAAATTATAGTGATTTTCATTTTGTGTGAACGTTATAAAAACGTTTAGTGCTTCAAACTACTGTTGCAGACTCAGGCTATACATAAGAAATATTTACTGTATTGCCAAGCAGACCTGACCTTTTCTTTTCATTCCATAATCCTTGCACTTTGCTATGCATAGGTCAGTTTATTCTGCATTCCATCACACCACTCACGCAGATATACCAATTTATCATTAAGTCAAATCAATTAATGAAAAATTTCATAAGTGTAAAAAATTTCGGAGTAAATGTATAAAGTATGTTCATATTTAATGTTTTATGAACAACTGACTAAGTCACTCACGACACAGACTACATATCTAACAAAAGCATAATCTCGATAAGACAAAATTAAGTTACAATAATTCTAAAATTGGTTCAGGAAAAGTTATGTGATTGAGAATGTATGTATGTAGGTATGTTGCTATTCAATAATTTGTAACCCTTGTTTGGGAAATTTACTTCAGAGAAAAATTTCCAACCTACATTCAATTATGCCTTCACAGAAAAATCAAAATTGAACCGCTTGTATCAGAAAAATAAAATTGACAGTTGTTGGTATTTGTGATTGTGTACCACAGCTGCAATGTTTGTACACTTCGGTGAATGGAAAAAAATATCTAAATTTCAATCAAATTCAAGCGTATGCAAACCTGAAAGTAACATTAAAAATGTAATGTTTTGCAAAGACAACTGAGGAGCAATTTTTCAAAACTAAATACATATCTCCTCCACAAAATGTAACTTTACAGAAGAGAGGAAAAAATGCATCCTCTAAACAGTTAATAAATAAAAAAAGAAAAAAAAAAGCAGGTTAAAAGTAGGATACTCAGTCAGAGCAACAATGAGGTACCAATAATGCACTGTTTTAGATATGGCACATTGAGTTTTGACAAAGAATGGAAATAATACATTTTGAAAAATAAAAGGGTTTTGGATATAAGAATAGGCCAGCAGGACAGCAAATGTTTCAAGGTTGACAACTACGTACGTATCTACAGGTTATAATGCTGCTATCTCTTGCGACAGAATGACAGTCATGTACAGGAGAGTGAGACATTCAAATACAAAAATATATTAATCTACCGGTATTCAGTTTTGAAAACAACAAACATTGCTATGTATATTATAACCGAGATTTATATTGACGTTTAATGAGCAAATGTGAATTTATTCAGTTTTGTTGCCAAAATACATTTTCCAATAGCCTCCCCAATGGTAAATATTTACTTTAGATCAAAACCCATTCCACCATCCTATTTAGTAGAAGTGGGTTATACAGATTTGGTCACAAACAAAACTTTAAATTTTTTGTAGATGTATTGAGTTTTGAAAAAATGCTCCTCAACTGCTCACGAGATTTATTATTATTATATTTTTGTAGTTTTCACCTATGATTTACAAATAAATAGCACTTTACGATATTTATTATGATTCACTTATGTAGAAACCCCCTCCCCCCCTATCAATCAGACAAAATTAAGAACATTTCATACTAGGACACTACTAGACTTAGACCTAGCCAGTTTGTAAAACTTGACAGAAACAGTGAAACACCTTGGACTGTCGCGTCATCACCTCAACATGAGACACTACAATGTGAGAGAACACTACAATATGCACAGCTTACATAACTAGACAACTTACAGGCAGCAACTTCCTCCTTACACACTTTCTTCACTCTCTTTTTAAGTCTCTCTCATTTCACTTTATGACAAAAAGAAAAAAATTTCCAGTTTTAGCTGATTACAGACTGATCAAATGTTAAGCTCAACAAAAAGGAACTAAATAAACCACACTCGCTAGTGCAGTGTGCACCCTATCTTGCAATACAGTACTAATTTCTGTGCTACAGTTTTTTACAGCAGATTCATTTAAAAGGTCTAGAGGATCCTGGTTACATCATCATAATTCAAGGATTGTGATGAAACATTTATAAGACCATTCTTTCTAGTTTCTACTATTTGAGCAATATAATTTTTTACGCATAAACTAGAGTAGGTATAAAAAATCTGTAAGGCAGTTTTGTTTAAAATCATCTTCTCCAAGTTGGCTGATTTTTCCAATACAGTAAATAATTTGGTTTTAGCTAATTATATAATTAACAAAATTCTGGTTAACTGACTTTTTAGTCAAAGCCATGTCATTTCTTGTTTTGAAAAAATCAGCTATTACAGGGGAAAAAACCTGCCAAACGCCAAATAGATTTTTGATATCTTCTCTAGTTTAAGATTAAAAATGTAATATCACAAAACAGTAGAAACAAGAGAACGGACCTAAATGTGTAACCCAATAATTGTGAATCATCAAAGAAAAGTTGTATTTAGTATGCCATATTGGGGAAGAGAGATGCACAATGAGCGACCTCAACTATACTATTCTTCTCCTAATGTCCATCCAAACAAACAAAATACGTTGACTCCTCTAGTTGGAGTTTACTTTATATTCACTGAAGTTTACATTTTCAAGAATACAAAAAATGTGCAGAACTGATTTTCCTTAAGGCCTACATTCTTCATTATAAAGAGAGGCGCTTTGAAATTGTGCTCATTTCAAATTGTATTAGAGAATTATTAATTATTGTGCTTAAGTTATGATTGTCAACTGCATATACATTTGTAATATCTTGAATACAAATTTATCTATTGGGCACTACCTTTCCATTGAAGACGTCTGAATAAAGTTAAAAGTTTTTTATCTACTGTACTATGTTTTAATTTAATATTTGTAGCACACATTTAAGAGATACACTGTATACAGTAAAAATATTTTGCTCATTAAGGAATTAAATCTAAAAAACACACAAGATGAAAAATTTCCTTTAAGGCAGCCGCCTGGCTAGCGCTCGACATGTTCGGAGTTACATTTCTTCTCAGAGACCAGTAACTGTGCACCAACATTGCTTATCTACGAAAACAAAACACACTTTAATACGTGCGAATATGACTTTTAAGACACCACGCACATTAGGAGCATTACCATATATTCAAATTTGTTTTTGAGAAAAATGTGCATGTGGTACAAGGTAAATACAGTATTTTAAAGCCCTCAAACTAGGCTAAAAACAGTTTTTTTTTTCAGACAGCTGTTTATCAATACACACATGCAGTACCAGATTAGTTTGAAATTGAGGTCTCCAATACAACAGTAAACATGTTACAATGTGTTCTAGTAAAATGATACGGTCACAGATTAAAGTCACACAGTAAAAACGTTCCGTCGGGAACACTGTGTGCGCATGTACAACTTTGTATGTAGAGGCAATATCACAATATCTGTGCAGGCTGGTGTCGCTCATAGCACCTCAATGATTTTCGCCTTACACACGAACACCCTCTTCACAGGCGGCGGTCAGAACAATGATGTGGAAAAAACTGTGCCACTTTAACAAACTAATTTGCAACAGTAAAAGTCTACATCACAATTAGTTACAGACTATATGTATGTACATATGTCAAATATTGCTGCTTAGAAAGCTTTAGTATCACAAAATTTAAGAAATTAAAAAAAAAAGTATGTGCACAGCAATGCTATACAGTACACAAAAAGCTAGCAGATAGAGAATAACACACTGAATACAATGTAAAACAAACATTTCGTTACATATAAAGAAGTTAAGCAATATAAAATTAAATAATGCTTGCCTGAATGTTTATTGTCACATGTACTGTCTAGCAAAATCAAGATTTAGAGAAAAAAAAATCTTAAGTTTTGGTTACAAAATTCTGTTCTTATACTACATAAATTACATTTTTTCACCATACTATAAACCTGTATCAACTATGACGTTATGAAGGTACATTTCTTGTGCAAGAACTATGACAAGGAAGTTGCTTCCTGTGGAATTACTGTTCATTATTAGAGTTAAACAATGACAAAATAAATTACTTACACAAAACAAGATGCACAGTACTTAGAGAACCACAGTAAGTTACAAGTTGTTTCTGTGCCCAGCTCAACATCCAGTATTACCTGTTTAATGTTCAATGTGCAGCAGGTGAAAGATTAAATACTGTACATGTACTATATGCAAAATTTCGTTTTACATTATTTTTGCACAATTGTGTTGTGCCATGAACGATGAAGCATACACTTCTAACAAGCTGCACAACTCGTAACAAGTTCCATTTTCTCTTTACAAATTTATTATGTGCATACTTATAATTGGCTCTCAGTGAAAATATGTTGCTCTCTTAAACTTGGGTGTGTAAATCTCATTTCACATTATTTACAAAAGATTCTACTCCATACATTTTTAGTAGCTGTACATTTTAGAAAACATTATTTATACTTGTACTTTACGTTCTGCAAACTTTGAAGTCCAAAACACTTTCGTTTGTTTGCTTTTTTTTCCCCCTACAACCATCCACATTTTGGAATAAGCACAGTAATTCTTTATAAAAAAAATTGTACTAAGTGAATATTAGTTAATTTTTGTGCTTTAACAGTTATGCTGCAATCTATAGCATTAATTAATTCCACTTGGTGCTTATTGAATTGCATGTCCCATTTTCTACAAGCAACATTTTTTCTCAAAGAGAATAAAACATCAGTAAAAGCTACAAAATTATGCTTGCTACAAACACTTTTAACTGTTTGTAATTTTGTTCACATACTGCACTTTCGTTGTATCCTGGCCAAATTGTTGAGTTTAACTTCAGAAAACATACACTTAAATTCCAGGCACGTAAATGTATCGCTATACACAGACACCTATACACCTATTGTCTGTATTTTCAATTACATTAAATGTTACAACAGAGAGATTCCTTGGAACACTTCCATCCACTTAGTACAATCATATATTTTTTTAAACAACCTGTAACCTGGCTATTATTCTGGATGAAGATTCTCTTTCTTATATATGTATATAAAAACCTTTGCACATGCATATGCAACACAGCTGGCTGGACGACTCATTACCACACGGGTCTAAGATAACCACAACCAACCAGAAATGCTACAACACTGTTTAACTGTGGTGCTCATCAAACTGAACAGGCACTCAAAAGTTTTTAACATCCATAAAATGAGCCCGACAGCTGACAAAAGTATTCAATCCTAAGTGTCAGAAATTCTCTGTCTTGTCAGTCTATTCTTGATAGCTACCTGAAATTCTGAAATTCACCATGACAAAAATCATTGAACGATTTCGTACCCTAGTTTTATAAACAAAAATGATACACCCACTGTTTGCAATCTTGTGTCCGTGTGGGTAACCGGCAATAACGGCAACTCATCTATCACCCTTCATTCCAGACATGAAAACTGAAATGCAGTGTGTGTTGTGTTTGTGCATTCACACTCCCAAACATAAAAAAAGCAGTCTCTTTCTGCACAACCAACACAGGGCATAGCTGGTCTAGTCAGGCGGCAGGTAGCTGAATAACTTGAATTTGTCCCGTATATGTGGTCGCACATCCTCTCTCTGAAAAAATAAAAGAAGAGTTACATAATTCCTGCAACATGACTTAACTAACTAAAACATGTACTGTACCTGTATACTAATATTCTAAGTTACTTCCTCACTATTTTACAATAGCAATTATTAATACAAGTATTAAAATACTCTAAAAATACTGTGTGCAATATATTTTTAGAAAAATTCAACAGTGTTTATCATGTATTTCCTAATTTGTTTATTTATAACACTGGTCAATTGGTTCGGTCCATCAGTCACATGTCCAAGCAGTCTGACATCCACCACTAATGACAAACACATTCCACTGCACATTATTTATTTGGAATCATTATGTTATGACACAAAGCACATGTTATGCTCTCAAGTTCATGAGCATACTGTGAATTCGAGAACCACGTATCACTCGGCAGTTGTGCACATACTGTACTTGATAACACTTTTCACAAGTCTTAATGCTTGTTAGTCTATAAATGTGAAGGTAAGCGAGAAATTAAGATATTACTGTGCTTGTAGGTACTAGTATCTTGTTTAAAACCTGTGAATAGTACCCTAGCGGCCTTTTTCTGGCATATATCAGTAGATTTTATATGTCAGATGTCATACCAAATAATTAGGAAAATGCCTACGTAACTTTTAAATTTTAATTTAAAAGTATGTATAATTTAATAACCAATAGTACCATACTTTCTTTCTTAGAATCTGTGTAACTCGTGAAAAATCCAAATAAAAATAAAAAGAGCAGTGTTTGACATATGACATGGTTAACATAAAATAAAAAAGTTCATTTAGGTTAAAAGATGCAGTCAGTAGATTGAAGTTTAGGAAGAAATCTCTGCAGCTGTGATGTGTTGGCTGTTCCATCAGCTGCTGCAACGTCATTAGCCAATAAGTGAGTTCAAGGCACATGTGACTGGCCGATAATTCGAGGGGTGGGCGGGATCTTGCACAGCTCTCACTGCTGTTCACGAGGAACGTAATCACTATTCAGAGAAAAATATACTTTTAATTAAAAAATTGATCTGCTATATTATTTTCCCGCCTCATACAACCAGGAGGTTCAATCACCAGTCTGTGCCAGGTTTGGTTAAACACATTCCAGCTATTAGTTCGATAGGTTCACTTTTTATAAGCACGCAAACTTCATTTGACTGACATTTCGAACCTACACTACAGTATGATTCTATACCTGATCTGTAACATTAAAATTAATTCACATTAAGTTATTATCACTCTGGAATTAAAATTAAAGTGACATAAACTGAAGCCTATACATAAACCTTTGCAATGTGTGAGAGCTACTTATTACCTTGCTGTCTTCACTCCTTTGAAATCAACACCAGTGAAATATTCGTTGTTAAGTAACAAATCTGAAACCATGCATCCCTTAATGAGCAAATTTCCCGAGCTGACTTTTACACAGCCGGGTTCGCTAAATTTTACCAGTTTTTTTTAAAGTCAGTGTAAAACTCCAATGTACATAAACAGTGCCTGGTGAGTGGCAGGGCGGCTAACCAAAACAAGTACTGGTAAGTGATAAATGTGTTAGCCAATAAGAACGTGTTTCCAATGTTTACGGCAGTGTTTGTAAATATAGCACTTTTAAAGCTGAATAATTTGAAAATTACAATGTTCACGGAGGTCGGAGATATTGCTTTGCCTGGCTGCATTTAGTGCCAAAATAATTAGGAAGAATCATATAAAAATTAAAAACTTTTTCAAGGTATTTTCTTTATTATACCACTACAGTATAATCATACAACAATTTTTTACTTCTGTAGGCAAGCAAGCCATTCTAATTTCTTGATTTGGCCGGAAGAGGCCACAAGGCTTACTAATTACATAATAATACCGTAATTACGCGCATAATTTGCGCCATCGCGTAACTTGCGCACCCTAACTTTTTGCCATCATTTAATGAATTTAAAAAAATCTGCATAATTTGCGCTGCAGGTTTTTCGCGCGGCGGGAGATGAAATATGTGCGGCGCGCGCTCAGTGTAATTCAGTTCCGCTCAGTGTTGTCAGGTAGTGCATAACAGAAAACCCTACATAGGAAGTGAAAAATCCCTTTTCCCTTGAAAAAATCCCTACACTCATAATTTCTTTTTAACTTACGTATTGTCAGTGTTATTCATAAACTTATATGAAATAAATTACCAACAACGTCAGGAAATGCAGATTTACTAATTTATACTACAGGATTCGTGGAATTGAAACTCTTGTTATGTTCTACAATAAGCCTATTGAAAACAATTTTAAGCTCAGATATTTTTTGTATTCACACTACTATCTGCATCGGCTTTCCTAGAAATCGATGTAATTTCTAAACATTTTTAATTTGAAGTACATTTTTGTCTTTCAGGTTCACTCTTTTCCATTGTCTTTGGCTGTGAGGGGGGTTTGAAGGTTTAGGAAGAACTGGAGGATTTGTGCTGTGGGGATGGAAAGGAGTCTGCTCGCCACTGGGCGTTAGCGCAATTGCGAATGTAAAAATTATTATTACTATTTATGTTACTCCATTTTTTCCTTTATCAAACACCTCCACACTTAATTCACGTTTCCCCTCCCCCCTTTTTTTTTTGCGTTGAAGGACGCTGGCCACCCTCACTCAAAAGCAAGTCACACATGTCGAAATAAAATAAAACTTAGCTTACATTGCCCACAGAATACATTAAAAAAATTAATAAACATTGTAAATATGGGTTTACGCAAACCCTCGACCACAGTCGCGTCTGTTTTCGCTTCAAAATCATACGCGTAACTGAATAATAGGGGTGTTTATTACTATTTGATCATAAAGTTATGTTTAATTTAGGACGTCATATGTGACAAGAGACAAGTAATATCGGGTAAGATAGCGGGAGTAGTTTTTGAGAAAATAAAGTAGAACGAAATTATTTAGAAATTATGTAACGAAAAATGAAATAATGTAAAAATGAAATTTTATATTATAGAGTTAGTAATACTGAAAAGAAAAAAAATTCAAGAGTTCTGGAAAATCCCTACATTTCTGTAGTTTTCAAGAAAAAATCCCTAAATCCCTTTGCAAGTGAAAAAACCTACAACGAGGGATTAATCCCTACACCTGACAACACTGGTTCCGCTGCATTCTCGTCAAAACATGTGCGCTGTCACGCTAGACGTGCCTGGCAAGCGGACGAGGTAGTTACTGTAGATCACGGTCGTAGAAGAACAGGTCTGGACACTCGCCTATCTAACAATGTATTTTGCTTGACCCCCTTGTTGTTTGGATCTAGTTCGTCAAGTTACCGACAATGTCGTACTTTTTGGCGCTGTTTTCCGGGCGGTCGGACTCAAACTCAGTCCATTTTTTCCCATTGTTGAATTTATAAAGTAAATAAAGATTGCTGGAGCCTTTCCTTAAATTTGTGAGCGAAGAAAGTGTTTCATAAATGGATAAAAAATACGTTTTGATAAAGTGTTTAACTTAGCGGAAAGGAAGTGGGCGGAGTTTAGTCCGACCGCCGTAACATCAGCGCCAATAAAACACAATATTCTCGGTAACTAAGCGAACTGCAGCCAAACAACAAGGGGGTCAAGTTTCCAGGCGAGTGTCCAGACCTGTTCTTCTAAGGCCGTGCTGTAGATGTACTGGTGAGTTACTGCGCTGTTGCCAGCTCTACGAGATGCGCTGCACTACAGCTTGACTAACCATCAAGCGGCGCCGGCGAGTGGAATTTTAACGTGGTTTACGCAATGTTAATGGCAAATTAAACCCTAAAGAAATTACCGTATTTACCCAGGTAACACCCGCCCCCGTGTAAGACCCGCACCACACCATTTCAACATGCTCTCAAGGAAAAATTTTTTTTACAATATTTAGTTCCAATTTAACTGCAATTTGCATAAAACTGTAATTAAATAAAATGAAACATGAATTAAATGAAAGATGTAGACGTCTTATTATTTTATTAAGAATAAAATGATGCCCCACACGTTAATATTGCTCAGCTCCGACGATGTGTCACTGTCAGTAAATAACAATCAAACAATAACAAGTAGGCGGCGATCTGAACTCTGTCTGTAGACAGCAGTCTGTAACTATATAAAGAGCGCGCTGAGGTCTACTGAGTTTTTTTTCCCACAACATTTAGTGCCAATTCAATTTCCCTTTGAATATAAATGTAATTATATTAAATTAAATATTAATTGAAATAAAAATGTATAGCCCCACGTATCAAAATATTGGTGAGCAGAACCGGCAGCAAGATGAATGTTCCGCTCCGCGGCATCGTATTCGTATACTGCACTCTGTCGGTTGCAGTCTGTAACTAAACAGCGCACTGTACAGTGGCTCGTTCTGGCGGAACAATTTTGCGAAAAAAAGGTGCGGGTGGTACGTGGGTAAATACGGTAATTGGACAAAATGCGAGTAAATACGGGGATGTTTCAGTTCTTTCCCGGTCATAAAATCATCCATAATTTTTTTTTTTTAATTCGCGCATATTTTGCGCACCCCGATTTTTCAGTTAAAATTTTTGGATAAAAATTGCGCAAATTATGCGAGTAAATACGGTAATATATTTCCGCGGAAAATGTGTTCATTCTGTCTTGTGTGTGTTCTATCAAAGAGTACTACTCTGTAAGTAGTACTTGTGCAACGTATTGTATTATTATTATGTCATTCTAATTTCTTTACATTTTCTGTAGAAATGTTTATTACTTTCTTCTAGTATCTGTAGAGATATTCAACTTTCAGCATCTTTTTTTCTCCCTTATCTTTCCACACTTGTAGCACATATTACACTTACAGGGGATTGAGCATTCTCAGATTTGACTTATGGCTTTTCTTATAAATCAGGGAAAAGAGAGAAAAATAGGTTTTATGTTTTTCACTTTAGCATGGCATAGTTTATAGTTTCTTTCAAAATTTTAAATCCATACAGCGTAGTTTCCATTACTTTTGTGACTTCAGTAGGTGCTCATGTAACTGTCCGATGTTTCCTGTTACAAAATACTGAAGGATTGAGGATGCAATTGTATTCCAGAAAATTGATTAAGTTTATTTTTATGCCCTGTCATACCAAATATTATTAGACATCTGCTGAAACAGAAGTTATCAAGAATCAATGCCCCTTAAAGTATGCAAAAACAACATCTGCAACAGAAACGTAATTCTAGACACCAGACTCCTGTGGAAAAGACTCTCATCTTACCATTTGCACCAAGTCTTCCAAGAAAGGCAGCAGCTTCATCAGCTCTGTGTCCGACTGGTCGACAAACCAACTCTCAATTGGGATGCCATTCTCCAACTGAACATAACATACAAGCATCTATGTACTCAGTAACACCAACACGTAAGTTGGAGTGAACTATTATAGACATACATACATAAAAAGATAAGAACCACACTGTGATCTTAGATTAATTTTTCCAATAGGGGTGTATTACAAATTAAATGACCGTTGCAAGAAAATCCTGCAGGCACAAAAAACATACAGTATAACAAAGGAAAAAACCACTAACTATAAGCTTTTGTCGACATTATATATATATATATATCCATCCATGGAATATATTTCTTACCGGAATTGTATAAGTCGTGTACTCACACTGTGACATGCACTAGCACCTAATGTGAGGCGGTCCACCCAACACTTAGGCCATTATTGTTTCCTGTTTATTTTATTTAGTTCCTTACGTTTGATTTATTGAATTTGCTTTTATCTATTAAATTATTTCGAGTATTGTTGACAGGAGTTTGGTAAGGTATTGTTTGGCATTTTATCTGTATCAGTATTAAAATTGTTAATTTTTATATGTATTTAATTTGGTTTGTTTTAGGGCTGTGCAGAAATGAAAATTTCAGGTCGGGAAATATTTGGGCGGGAAAAAATTTTTCTTTCGGGAAACGGGACGGGATCGGGAAATTCTAAATTTTTTTTTCCTTTCATAAAATATGTTTTTATATCTGATCAACACATTTCTTTGCTTCAATAGGTTTAATACACAAGTTCTAAGTAGCCTATGTGGTTAGGTTTATTAGTTGAAATTACGTTTTAAACATAAACTCAGAACAATAACCACTCTGTTTAAACCACTAAGTCTACAAACTTCATTACTTCATCATTACT
>PNEQ01082853.1:0-48005 GCA_003012365.1 Medauroidea extradentata | reverse complement strand
CGATGGCTGGCCAGATCGGGCAGCTTCATCCTGCTCTTGGTTTCTGTTTTTCTGTAGCCATCGTGGACACTGGGCTCTCAGGTGTCCGGGCTCTCCACATTCCCAACAGCTTGGTCGTCCCTGTTGTCGAGGGCGGGGTGTATTCGATGTGATTCTGTGTATCATGGTTTCCATTCTCTTCAAGGTGTTTTCGAAGCGGGTATCTCTATCGTCGCCTGCCACTGCGACCGCCCGCACAGCACGCCGAGTTGATGGTCCTCTTGCAGATTCAACCTCCAGTGCTCTGGCCAGGGCATCCTGCATAGTCCTTGGGGCGGCCAGACGCACTGCTTAGCGTACATCTACATCGGCAATGACGTCGACGAAGAAGCCGACTGCTATTATGTCTCGTGCTTGTTCTGGACACCCCTCGAGCGACAAATGGGTGAGTCGCACAATGTCCTGCCACAATTCTTGCAGTGGCTCCCCTGATCTCTGGGTGCGGCTCCTTAGTTGGGCATGGTGGGCATGTCTCAAGTACTTGTCCCCGAAGCGCAGCTCCAGTCCAGTAACTAATGTCGAGTATTCCAGACGTTGTTCTGGAAGCGACTGGAGTATACTTAGGGCAGGTCCCCTCAGCACAGCTGCTAGATAGTAGGCACGTTGCTGGTCAGACCAACCATTTATGGCCGCCACAATCTCGAACTGGCTTTGATACTCTCGCCACGGAGTCTGGCCATCGTAAGGAGCAGGCTTCACAGAAATCCCCTTTCCAATGTTCGATGCAGGCACACTAGACACACCAATGTGTTGCAGCCCATTTTCTGCCTGGTTGTGAATCACACTAGAGCCTGGTTTAAAGTTCGTTGTCTTCTCTTCGCCGCCTTCAGGTATTGATTCAGCAATGACATGGTCTTCTCCGGTAACAAGATGGCCACCCTTTTGACGCTGACAAAATTCTTGCCACTCCTTCCTTAGATCATTCATTTGCTGTTCCACCTTATCGTTTACAGTCTCTATTTCCTGGTACACCATTTCTTTAACATCGTCTATTTGCTTATTTACACTATCAATTTTCTTATCTACACTATCAATTTTCTTATCAACATTTTCATTTACACTATCAATTTTCTTATCAACAGTTTCATTTACACTATCAATTTTCTTGTCAACATTTTCATTTACACTATCAATTTTCTTATCAACATTTTCATTTACACAATCAATTTTCTTATCAACATTTTCATTTACACTATCAATTTTCTTATCAACATTTTCATTTACACTATCAATTTTCTTATCAACATTTTCATTTACACTATCAATTTTCTTATCAACATTTTCATTTACACTATCAATTTTCTTATCAACATTTTCATTTACACTATAAACATTTGCATTTACTGAATTTATTTGGCCACTCAATTGGCCACTCATTTCCTCAATGAGGGCTTTTAGTGCTTCTATTTCAGCTGACATTCTTCTTGTAATCATTCACTTTATAATTGAAATTTAAACATAAAATGTATGAAGTAACTCAATTTAATTAAATAGCAATTGTGTGCAATGATTTTATTTACAGAATTAATTATGAAATTAATTTATGCCTTTATCCCACTTCTGACACCAGTGTTACAAGTTTGAGACATAAACTTTATTTGTGGGCAATTCCCATGAGTTCTTTTGGGATAGAGGTCTTATAATTAGGAATAAAATAATTAAATTAAGTACTGGATTTAATAGCTCACAAAGCTACGAAATACACAAAACAGTAATCAACTATAACTCTCACAACACAATTAGTTATGCACACAATTACTACTGTGTCACAGACACGTTAATTAACTTTGACAATTAAAGCACATAAACATGTCTACCATCAATTAATTAAACAGTACAAATCACAATAAAATTCAGTCCTATATCCAATCAACAGTATTTCAAGTAGTGACAGACCTTAATAGTCCACCGTGGTGATAAATCGTCGTGTGCTGCGCAGCACCCCGAGAGCACCGCTGTCTTCACTCTTGAGGTCTTCGGTTCGACTCCCGTCGCGTACCTATTCTTCGCCCGTCAGCCCGCCGCAGCAGTCCTCTTGGTTCGCCCAACACTGCTCCGAAGGTAGCCGCCTGCCGCCTCACAGTAGACTTTGACGTCACCAAGATGTCTTCACCAGTCTCTCTCCACAGGCGTAGCACCTTCCTCTAGCACTTCCAATAGCCAGCTCGCCCTCGGAAATACAGCATGCAACAGTATTTTGCTTGACCCGCTTGTTGTTTGGCTGTAGTTCGTCAAGTTACCGAGAATATTGTGTTTATTGGCGCTTCAGTTAGGGGGGTCGGACTCAAACTCCGCCCACTTTTTTTTCATTGTTAAATTTATAAAGTAAATAAAGTTTCCTGGAGCCTTTTCTTGAATTTGTGAGCGAAGGACGTATTTCACAAATTGATAAAAAATACGTTTTGATAAATTGTTTATCTTAGTGGAAAGGAAGTGGGCGGAATTTGAGTCCGACTACCCTAACTGAAGCGCCAATAAAACACAATATTCTCGGTAACTTGGTGAACTACAGCCAAACAAGGGGGTCAAGTTTCCAGGCGAGTGTCCAGACCTGTTCTTCTACGGCCGTGGTCAATAGCTATGAAGTTGAGCTGCAGGTGTGCATGTAAGACACTGAAACAAAGAGGGGTAAAAATCTTTCGGGGCCGTAATAACATCATGGCACCATCTGGGTAGACGTATTTTGCACGTTCGAGACCTAGAAGTACGGGAGCGGTAGTAACGAGACAGAACGCGCATCACACCTAACCTATAGGCTAGGAGTTTTACCTTGTGCTTTCTAACAAACATGTCCAGAACTTCTGTCTCCAATCGTCTTGGAGGATGTGTAGTAAAGCTTAATACATCTAAGCGATATTTTGCTATCGTACTGCAAAGATGCATTTTCAGGAAAGGCAAGGTAAACCATGTCGAAATTCAGTTGTTTCTAATTCGTGCAAAAACTATGCGATCCATCATGTTTTCTTCAGTGGCAGTCAATGTCCCGCCGACAACTCGCCTCTATATGAGATATTCGCCGCTGGTTATACAATTTTATGACGTAACATTAAAGATAAATTTGTAATTTACACGCATATAACATTTCAAATATTCTGCACCAAGATTTTCATTCACATAAAGGACCACAAAAACACACATCTTCGGGCGCTAGAAAATATGCTTCAAAGAGTAGTAGCGAAGCTGGAATTGGTGTTCTTACGTAGATATCTTTCATGTGCGTTGAGCAGTTTTCGAATAATCTTGTAAAGGCGAAAGCTCTACACGCCGCTCGTTGGCCACATTAAGATTTAGTTGGATCTGGCGCGACAGGCGTGCTGTAGCGTGGTACATGAAGTGCCACACCACTCTCGTATCCCGCTCGATATTAAGGGCGTTGTACCCGTAAAATTTAATGTTTTAATTTTTGTGCCAAACACCGTTCAACTTTTGCACATCAGATAACACGTCATTTCCTCAATTAAAAAAAAATTAGGCCCCATAGTTTTTGCAAAATCACTCATCAAAGTCACGAAATGGCCATTATGGTGCAGCCAAAATGAATAAAAAGTAATTAACTAATGAATTCAAAATTACGGGAACTGAAAGTCAGTGTATCAATGCATTTCATGTCATGTTTGACAAAAGTTAGTTTTGAATATTTCAGTAATAGCCGAAAGTCAAAGTTATGCAAAAATTTACTCATTTTCATCAATTTTTAAAAAATACAAAAATATATCGCTTTGTGTTTACAAAAGTGTCTTGAAGTAGTTCACATAATTAAGTATCGATATGAATTATCTTGTTTCTGCAAGTTAATTATTTTTTATTATTTTGGCTACACCGTAACTGCCATTTTGTGACTTTGATAGGTGATTATGCTAAAACTATGGGCCCTATTTTTTTTATTCGAGGAAATGACATGTTATCTGATGTGTAAAAGTTGAACAGTGTTTGGCACAAATGTAAAATTTAGAATTTTTACGGGTTCAACGTCCTTAATACGAATTTACTATGCTGTGCTTGATGGAAGGTCAGCCTTTGTTTCCTGTTTTTGTATTGTGAGCTGATTCTTCACATGGCCTCACACTATTCGTAGTTAACCGGATGATGTCTCTAGGATCATAGCTGCACTGATAACACAAACACATCGTTCGCCTTCCATATTATTTCTCATATTTGCTGGCGCAAATGTCTTCCAGGAACTGTCAAAAACACGCACATAATCTTGAAATAACTTCATATTTGAACGCTAAGTAGAAAAAGAGGCCAGGAGATGTTATATCTGAAAGAATATTACCTCAAAGTGATTGGCTAATTTATTAAGACATATAAGTCACAGAATAGAAGGAAAGTATGCTATTAATATATCTACACAATTTCTGAGTCGTTTTTTTTCTTCGGAGAAGGTAGGGTTGATATATCATAAATTGGCCAGTCACGAACACAAGTGTTTGAAGAGCCTCGGATTAACCCGCGAGAATGAAACATCAGATTGTGAACGCAGAGCTGGGTGGGCCCATCTTGCGACACTATTTCACGGCGTCTTTCAGGTCGTCTCTCGCCCAGCCCAGCCAGGCAACCCCTCCTGTGGGCCAAGGCTACTGAACTGCTGGCTGAATGTGTGTCGACGACGTGTCGTCGCATTGTCACTACATGCATCACTACCCCGGTGCGTGAGTTGCGTTGCGTGCTTCAGAGACTCATACTTAACGAACTTACGCACGTACGTAAGGTTTCGGGATTGGATTAAGAACATCCCACAAAATCAAAGTGTGCACACTATTTATGACATGTTAATAGTTTTGGAATGAAATAGATAAACGAACGTACGACTGAAAGAAGTATTTAAAAATACATGATTTATTATTTGATTAAGTATTACGTTCTTACGGCTACTTTTAAGGTGTATTCACAACCACCACTTAGCATACGTACGTAAGGAGTAGAAAGTTGACGAACTCAGTCACGTACGTACGCAGTGTACTGTATCAACTTTTACACGTACATACTTACGCAAAGTGTTGGCTGTGACTCCAACTTTATACACTGTCCGTTATAAGATAGCAGGATCACACCGCGTACTTGAAATGTTGGCTACGTGATACTGTTTTTTTGTTTTTTTTCTTTAAAAACTGATTAATTATATACATCCATCATTTTCATCTATAACATCTACGTTAGTCTGTAAATGTGAAAAAAAAACGCGATTAAACACTAAAAAATACTACACGGAATGTTTTTAAGCACAATCGTCAAGAGGTCCTGGGTTCGAGTCCCGACTCCGGCGGCCATCCTGATTTTGGTTTTCCGTGGTTTCTCTATTTGTCTCAGGTAAATACTGCGATGATTTTTAACAAAGGCCATGGCCGATTCCTCTCCTAGTTCTTGTCCTTGAAAGCTGGCATTTTCCACGCAAGAATAATGTGTGTAACTATAATCTCATCTTCAGCATCTGTACGGAACTTCATTCAGTAAAAATCTGGAATTGCCGTCATAAAAAATGGTTTCCATTTGTATGTCGTAAGTCAGGTTTTCATAGTATTTTTTCTCTCTTCCTTCCCACGGTTTTAACTTCAGTTTAATCCTAATATTCGTGACCGCATAAATTCAGGTTTGCCATCTGCTTTTAAAGTTTTCTCTTCGTGATATGTGTTTATAGTTTTGTTATTGTCCCCGTTGCAGCAGTATCTTCTTATCTTGTCTTCTTTGAGAATTGTTTTGTGTTATCCCACACAGCTCTTTATGGGATGTATTACTTACTATCGTGTACCCGATGGGAGTTCCCTCCGGCAGCATCTCAGGAACCATTAGACTTTTCTCAAACGTTAAGAGAGTTTTCGGGTAACCGCTCTGCCCATGCCCTTTTTAACTCCAGTGCTGAAGTGTTATTAAGTAGATGTGTTTATCATAAACATCTCTGAATATCTTTATTCCCCGTCAGTTTCTGTGCGTGTTTCTTACCTTTAATTTAAAATCGATACGAAATATTTCCCTTTTGATAAATTAGTCATTAAATAAATCAAAAAGTATATTTTTACTAAGTAAACAAAAGTTCTTCGGAAGCCTAAATATCAAATTCTACTTTTGTAACTCGAAAAATGACGAACTTCCGTACAAACTTGTATCTCTTATATAACGTCCTTAGGGATGAAGTTTCAAAAATATTTTATGTTCGTTATTTAAGCAAATTTGTGTTTCTAGACCCACCGCTTTAAACTGTGCTTTGTCCGTCAGTCAGTGTCAGAGTTATATTAGGTAGATTATTGTTTTATATCTATGTTCTGACTGTAGCTAATCTTGGCCAGTTTTCTTTGTTTGGTTTTTGCTGTTGCAATTACGATTGTCAACGATTTCAGTTAAAATCATTTCCTTTCGTTGCAAGAGTGTTACAATCAAATTAGCTTTAAAATGTTAGAGAAACTTGCACGGCGCGTAGAGACGGGTGCGGCAGGTAAGTACGAAGAAACCTGTTGGGATGCAACGACGTAGCCGCCAAGGTCAGAGAGGATCTGTGTTAGCGGAGCGCGAGTACCGTTAGCTGTGGCCGCATGTCTTCGGCCGAGTAGGCGACTGTGAGGGGAAGGTCAGGTGCGGTCTGCGGCCATCCATCAACTATACCCGCCGCACGGTAACTTGATACTTTCTGGAAACCCTGCTTCTAGCTTGGATCTGTTTTCACACCAACTATGTATCCTTCCGCCAAACGTCAACAATAACATTGCCAGGCTGACGGCTGCACTGCAAGCCGACGTACATTGTTCATCCGCCTCCACTAACTACGTCACCTCTAAAATATTGTAATATATGCTAAATGTAAATATACATTGTATTTCATTTCCTGAAAATGAACACATTTCGTGGTACATATTCCATTAAACGATTTTCAATATTATAACCACTGTTCATAATACACAAGAACTATTTATACGGCATCAATGCTAATCCAACCATTCTCCAACTACCGTATAAAAGAAGTGTTTAACCACTGAGTAAAGATTATTTTTACTCAATGGTTTAACCCACTTTTAAAATAATTATTACGAACAATTTTCATACTCGCGGACGCCTAATAATAAAAAATAAATTTCTTTATTTATTTATCTCACCGTATTGCATTTCCATTTCCTTGCGTAGTTGTATGGTAATAATGGAAGTATTCCTAGTAATTTTTTTCAACGGTTCGTTTCTTTTAGTATCAACTTACCGAACGGCGGGTATACACACCTCATAATCAGCCTAGCGCGCGTCTTGATCTTCTGTCATGGCTTCCAACGTGAACCCACGTAACTTCCAACAAAACTGTTATTAATAAGTAAAGAGCGGAAATTTTGCGGGTTCAGCGACATCACAGTCCTGTATCTTCAGCTACTTGTTCATTGGCTGCTGCTCCAGTGAGTGGCTAGTTGTACATCTGACCACGTAGTGCGAGAGTCAGTGAGTGTTTACATGCATGTCTGCTATTGGTTCACAGTCCTCAAGAAATAGTTTTAGTAACAGTTGCCCTATTGTGAAAGTAATCAAAGTGTACATGCGTTTGAAATCTAATATCATTCGAAATTAATTCGAAAAATTTCTTGGTCACTATTAATAAAGCGTTATCACAGCAACGTGAACGTTTAATGATTTTAATTTTTTTCAATAAAACATACTCATGTTATTTTACATTGAGCAGTTAGGCTTACCTGGTTGAAGTGGAAAAAGATATTTTGGTCACAGATCAAAGTGGTGCAACGCAAGTAACGATTTAGTTCATTTTGTTTAATTTAAAATGGCTTAAAACACATATCTGAAATGTGTAATTATATAGTCTGTACATTACTCATAAGTCCATAACATCTGACCAATAATTATCACGTAATTGGTCAAGCACGATCATGAATACATTCTCGTCGTTTCAGTCCTCAGGTAAGTATCGTACAAAAATAGCGGTATAGTACGAAGACGTTTGTACGCTGTTAAAGCGCTAAAATTATTATTATTATTTTTTTTTTTTTAGGAATTTGAAAGAAAATGTTTTTCTGTGTAAATAGGAAAGCTCAATCTCCATAAAGCCAGATTATTGAGTGCTGGTGAAATAGGGTGATAAAAGGTGATTATGAACACCGAAGGAATGCAAAAGCCGGGGAAAACGTGAATGTCCCAAGAAAACCCACCGGCATCCGTCACATTTTCCACAATGTTGAGCATTGTTGTAGCGGTTTAGAAATATCTCGGTTTTTCTGCTGATCGTATTATACAGTGTATGTTCCCAACGCACTGTTGAAATAAACTTTTTTTTTTTAATTAGACAGTTTAAAAACTTCCTTTGTACCATCACAAAGGCATCCACAAGTAGCCCGGTGCTTTAATTTTCAGCGTAAATTAGTTTTTCCCATGATAATAGTTACAACTGTTTGAACGAACAAAAAACATCAACACTGAAACTATGACATGTGCTTACACGCAAGCTACGAAATCTGATATGATATTTAGAAATTGTGGTGAGTGGCGTTTTTTATTTTCAGTACCTTTGTTTACTACGGCCTCTAACTTACATGCAAAAAGTCAGTGATGCCAGAACGAACCATTAACATCATATAGTAAGCGTAGGTGTGTGTATATGTGTATATATATATATATATATATATATATATATATATATATATATATATATATATATATATAAATATAAATAGCCAATTTACACAAATCAGATAATCTAAAAGTCTAGGTGGCTAAGATTTGCTTTGCATGGCTCCTGTCATACTTAAAACTGTTCACGGGGGTTCGAATGAACCACAAATTGTTCGCAGAAAACAAACTAACGTTTCAAATCATGTTGTAAAACACTAGCTTCGTATTTAGGGAGATACGAGTTCCAGTTAGACCATTCTGATCTTGGTTTTTCATAATCACTGTAAGCGAGTGCTGGGATGACAGGCCATGGCCGCTTCCCTCCGTGTTCCTGTTTGTACTGAACCGTCGGTTATGTTTCTTATGGCCGCGCTGTGGACAAGTCTGAAAGCCTTATTACCAACCCATAAGCTGTTCATAGCAAATAGAGTAGTTTTGGTGCACTATTTTTTATTCTACCTTTTCCATTGCAGCAATTTGTAATTTTCTTGACACGATGGTCTTAAAACGTGCTCACATTATCGTGACCAGCATACACCTAACTGCAAACAATGCACTTATAAGAATAATATGTTAGCCTTACTGCAACTTAACGCGATTTCTAACTGTTCTGTGGGTAAAGCTGACGTTCATAGTTGTAACTCGGTAAGTTGGTCAGTGCGAGGCTTGCACGCGCTACATTCCCTGTACGGTATGTAACCTACGTGGCCGGTTCAAACGTGACCTAAAAACAGTGAAGTGTAATAACTACCCGGCACTGCATTTGTTACAATGTTAACACTGATCGTTGTCGTAGAATGCAAGTGGAAAGTGGAGTGAAAAGTTGCCTGGTCGTTGACTGATTTATTTCCTGCAGTAACCATCTGTACCACTAGCACAGGGATGCTATTTTAGCATAGATATAATTGTGATAACGGGTTTCCCGTTCGGTTTACATTCTGACGTAGCCACTATGAGCGTTTTTAGTGTTACAACGTTTCCCATTATAACAATGTTAAAACAATGTCACTATACTGACGACGATAACGGTTATTTCAGGAACTAATTCCGTCAGGAAGTGTAGGTTAGCAATTAAAGGAGTTCCAAGTCCTAACACTTTGTGTTACATATATGACGACTTAATTAAACTAGTGTATCATGTTTTGTACACTTAAGGAGTATCTGTTTTCATACTATAGGCATATTATTGTTTCTATCATTTTCATAGTTTCACTTTGAAAGTCCCTGAATTTGCGTATTTAAGTGATAATAGCATTTCCACGTTTCCATTATGATAGAGCATAAAATAAGCAAGTAAAAAATGTCCCGTTATTCGAAGGTCTCTTGGCAATTATTCTATGAACATGTTTCTGTTATTAGCAAGCATGAGTTCTAAAACAGAAATCCTGGCCGTTTGTTATTGTAACTCTCGCAACTGAAAATGAATTTATGCGTTTTTGGTTATGTTTGCTACTTTATCAAGGATAAGTAGCAAATAAATATTGTATGCACTATTCAGGTAACATCATTATACACAAAAAATAAAATAGCATCAGGAAAAATCAATGTATTGAGATACCCGATACGCCTGCGAGCTTGCGTATATACAATCCGTGTTACAGTACGAAGTTTTTGTTGCATACTTACAGGCGTTCACGCATGCTGTTGAGTCGAACACACGATCATTTACAGCGCTGTTCTAATTTCAGATAACTCTAGTTGCATTAGCATAATCAACGTTTTAATAATTATAACAAATATGACATTATATAACCAAATTGATTCGTCTCGCTTACTCACAAACATGGTCATTTCATTAGTCTGCGCAAATTAAGAACAATTGCTGCATAAAATAATAAATACAGTTCAGCAATATCTAAGACAGATATACGTTATCTCGACATAAGTAGCCGTAATACGAAATCAAACATTCTTATGGTCACTGTGAGGTACTAAAATTGTTTTACGAAATACCATAGCACTAAACTTTTACTGACTTAAATTTGTCCAAGGACAAATGGAAATAGAGAACGTATCATGAGGTATTAGTAGGTGGGATTTTTAACATCTTAACACAATATTAAATGTAGATGGAGAATTTTTTTAGTATATACCATAAAATGTTTTCCTGGTGGTAGTGAACCTCTGTGTATCTTGAACGATTTGATTAATGACATTTGCTAATATGTTCAGTAAAGGAGAAGTTAGGTTCCTGCAACTCGAGTAAGGAAAACGAGAAACGTTACGGATGATGTTTACCAGAAGCTTGGGTTTTACAGTCTTACCACTACCCCAGTCAAAAATGTCTTCATGTTTAAGTATATACGAGTTTATTCTATTAACTAAAGTAAAACGCAGCTGAAATTTGATTAGCTTCAACCTCTAAACTGCATTGAAACATGTTTTCAATTTTAGCTTTGAATTGTGTTTGTCGCAGCACAGTAATTTTTGTCCGTTTCTAAACTAGCGGTTTCAGTGTAGGCAGTAACATATTACTTAGCTTTGCTCCGGTAAATAAGTTGAAAGATTCTCCGTATAACGTTGAGTTGGAAGTATGGTCCATGCCTAAGCAACTCGAGTAAGGTAAACGTATCCTTACCGATGATATCCAAAATAGTGGGTCTAAGATGTAATAAGTAATGCAATAAAATTATATTTGCATTCTAAATTTTATGTAGTTATAGTGAGTCACTAACGTGAAAATCTAATTAATACGGCGTACATTACCGCTTTAAAAATCGTGGAAAACTAGTTTTTAATTATAAGTTAAAATTATGGAGGTAGAATGAAAAAATAATTTCTGTTTGAATTGAATCATTAATTTGAGAAACATCATAGGTCAATTTCCAACTAAAATGTGTTGTGGGATTTATAATTTTGTACAAAGGTAAATATACGTATTAACAAACCACATTAAGCGTAGGTCTATTTTGCGAGTGTAGCAAGGCACTAAATAAATAATAATACTTTGAGGAACGCTATATTCCATTGACTAACTCTTTGCCACTTTATAACAACCACATCTCTATCTTGATATAAAATTGACTTATGTTGTATCTCAAAAGACTGATTCAGTTATCGTATGGTTTTGACAATAATGAGGAATCCATTTCGGCTTCCTCAGAAAAAAAATCAAATAAAGTAGGGTTATTTGTGTTAATGTTTAGTTGTGACTCTGCATTTGTATGATCGTTGTGTAGGTAGGAATAAGTAAATATTTACTGATTACAAGTATCTTTTTTTTACTGATTCCGGATGCATAATTTTCAACAAATCAAATCAGTTAAAAAGCACTGTCAATCAGTGCTTCCTATTAGAGTGCAGACATTTATTAAAAACTGAAGCAGTGAATATTGAACGACTACTGGCTGTTTTTCACTTACTTAGTTTTTGGAATTTCGTCGCGGATCACCAAACGAGGTGACAAAACTGTAACATGATGGACTAGCATTCGGAAGGCCACAGGTTTGATTCCCGGCATCAGCAATCCTGATTTCGGTTTCCAATTGTTTCACGAAATCTCTCCAGACGAATGCCGGTACAGTTTTTGAACACAGGCCATGGCCAATTCGTCTCCCAGTTCCTGCCCTTGTGTCAATTTTTGTGTAGCTATCTCTAATGACACTGCTGTCTACGAATCGTACCAACTTAACTAGAGATTAAAATTTTTTTATATAATAATTATTATTGTTATTATGACTTGACAACTTTTATAACTTTTGTTAAAGGTATCGGCAAGCCTATAAGCCAGGTATGTAGAACTGACTCTTGTATAATGAGTAAGTGTATGTGTAAAAGTATGTGTGTGTGTATATACACACACACACACACACACACACACACACACACACACACACACACACACACATATATATATATATAATTGACATGTCCTATACCATTATGTATAGTTTTTTTTGGGACGAAACAAAAAATCAAATCAAATCAAACCCGATCTCCTTACCTCCATCTAACACTGCACGTAATTAGTTTTGTTTTCGAATATAATATGATACTGTAGTCGGAGAGTAGCGGAAGTATGTATTGTTGCAGACACGTTCCTGGCGTCGGAGCCGCCTGTGGGGCAAGTGTTCCAGGCCATGTTCCGAGTGCTGGACGGCGACTTCTTCGTGCTGCCACTCGCCGACCCGTCCACCGAGGAGTTCCGGCTGCGTGCGCGCGACTATCGCGAGAGACTCAACCTTCTGTTCCGCCGCAGTGACCTGCGAGTAGCCTTCGACCGCACCGAGGTGCTCGCCCTCGACGGGTCAGTGCACTCTTCTGCTCCCCTCCTCCCTCCCACCCTTACTTAGTCTGTATCTCTGTCCTTCACCTGCGGTCATTACCTGATGTTATACCTACCCAGTACTTTATTGTTCATTAACCTCACAACTGTTCTTCTGCAAACATTAAGAAAATTTGTTGGTCTTTTAGAAGTATCCCGTGAGTATAGTCGTTTACGCAAGGGTCGATTATCATATTTGTAAATTATTTGCAACACCTTCAAATATATATATTTTTGTACAAAGCCACATAATGCCCTTAAACTTACGATTGCAGAGATTAGAGAGGACTACCTACCCTAGATTTGAGAGGACTCTACAACCTCCATTTAACGACATTTTCTCGATTTAATAACAGCACTATTTTGATTTGACAGTCCTGTGTGTGTAATATTATATTGTTATTTAATACTGCGGATTATCCATGACTTTTAACCACCCGCTGCATGACGCCTAATGTGTAGACGAATAGCTCGGATAGTTGGAAGTTGAGTATAAAATTAAGATTTAATATTCCTTCCTATATAAATTGCAAGAAATGCTATGCGATAATAAATTGTGTTCTTATTTACAAGTAAGAGTAAAGTTTCGTATACGTACGAATTGCTATGTGATAGTGAATTGTGTTTTTATTTACAAGTACGAAGTAAAGTTTTATATATGTTCTAAGTCATCAACAAACTAAATATTTTAAGGCCATGCTCTCTTCTTTCTGCTGTTTTTGCTATAATATTTTTTTCAAAACTTAAACGCGAGCAGATATCAAAAATTTGTTTGGCAGGTTTGTTTAACATGGCTTCAGCTAATTTTTTTTCAAGACGAGGAATCATACCGTTTCGACTAAAAAGTAAATAAACCAGAACTTCGTAAATTACATAAATTAGCTTAAACCATAGCATTTACTGCCTTGGAAAATTCAGCCAACATGGAGAAGACGATTTTAAACATAACTGCCAAACAGATTTTCGATATCTACTCTCGTTTAAATGTAAAAAATTAAAATCGCTAAAGTAAGCATTAAGAAGAGAGCTTGGCTTTAAAAAGATGTTTGACTGCGATGTGATCAGGTTGGAAGGTAAGAACCTGGTGGTTCACTTCAACCTACACTTCAACCCTTACTGGTACGAGATAGAGGCCAGCCACATCGCCGCCATCTTGCTGCGGGAAGTGACTGCAGAGGCTCCTGTCTACCTCGCAAACCTCACCATCGACCCGGACAGCATCGATGTCAGAGGTACTGAGACTGCTCAAACTACCTGCACGTCTTAGCTAAATATAGTTGTACAAAAACTTTCTTTTTTACTTAGTAAGCTGCTTGCAGGGTACAGGTGTTAAAAACTGTCCGTATTATACGATGTCTAGTTTTGTAGATATTACCGGTTTTCAAATACAGCACTTGAGAGAATGTTTCACCTTTACTGCAGTAAATACTTAATTTTGTATCATAACTGAAGAGTCAAGGAGTTTATTGAAAATGTTTCTACAGGCTGTTCAGGGTAAACTGAGCACTCCTTACAATTTTTTTGTGAGCCGTTATGCCGCCATTTTTACTATTTTAAATACGAAAACTTCCGTGTAACTAAAAACTAGTATAAACATTTCACAACTCTCAAAACTTGTAAAACCCCAATTAATACATTTTTTTATTATTATAAGTGTTGGGAAGTGCTTTCTTTAAAGTGAACCGCCTATACATGAGCATTACAGTTTATGATTCCGTGTGTATTTTTGTTCAAAATTATTACTTGGTGCCAGTAAATTGAGAGAGATAAGTCATGTATATTATTGTTTTATAATATTTTATATGTATAATTACATCATATAACAAACAATTTTTCATAGCATCGAGTATCATATGTTGAAATAAATCATGTTAAAATCTTGAATCAGGGAGGGATGAAGAAGTGTTCAGGATGACGAAGGATGAGGGCCCTTACTTAATATTGCAATTGCTCCCCGCCCCGTTAGACTCTCCTGTTCATCTATGACGCTAGTACACAGCTGACCATCTCGTACATAGTAAAAAAATTAGTACATTTACAAAGAAATTCTTGTAACGTAATATCAGAACATTATCAGTCAGATAATAAAAGTAAGATGTCAGAAACCTTTTAAAGTGGTTACAAATATCGTAAACAACTTTGGGAACTAGTAAAAAAATGCTAATGAGCAGATTTTTCGAATTCAAACAAAATAAACCTAGGGGGCCTTTCACGTTTTACAAAAAATTTCGTACTTTTACAATTTTTTTTTTTGGAAACTAGTTTCAAAAAAAAATCGTAACACTACAATCAATTATTATAAAATGAACCAGATATTTGCTGTAAATATACAAAATTTGTTTGTAGATTTACAGGAATGTTCGTAAATATACAAAGAAATTTGTAAATCTACAAGATTTTTGTAAATTTTACAAAATATTTTCGTAGTGTTACAAAAAACTTTTTGGAAAATGGTTTCCAAAAAAACCTTTTTGTAAAAGTACAATTTTTTTTACCGTGTGAACGTCTGGCGAGTCTGTCGGTCGTCACCTACTATTCATTTCTATCACACTAGAGTGACATCAAATAACAATCACTGAACATATTTGCTGTGCATGAGAGAGTATGCGTAGAGACGCTTGATGTTCGCATGCCTGCCCGGTGGTTCACTAGCGCTTAATAAAGTGTATTCAGGTGCACACACAATCTGAATAACACCAACAGACTGAGTAACACAGTCCGTCCTTTATCACTGTAAAATGTAAAAAGAAAATCAGTTCATTGCAAAACGTACACACAGTCTGGCTTTTAAAGGTGTCTTACATTGTAGTTGCTCAAAAATACAGAAAAATAAATTCAAGTCTGAACGATTACAATCATGCATGAACAACAACAATCTACAGTATATTAACCTAGTAAGAGTAAACAGCAAGTCTGTTTTCTAACAATGATGTACATTTCTTTACATTAGTAAAGGTTCTGTGTTTCTTTGTATGTGACGTGTGGGAAATGAACAAATGTATTGCTGTTGTTGAAACTACTGGCGCAGAATATTCTTACCGGCATTGTGTGTGACAGAGAGCACCGCGGAAGTGACGACATCTGCAGCTGTGGCCACAGAAGCAACTACCATCGAGCTGACTACAGAGCCCCCACCACCGAGGAGATGTGGCAAGGTGCAGCTCGAGTACTGCTCCAAGCTGCCCTACAACTTCACATCCTACCCCAACAAGCTGGGACACAGGTCCATACAGGACGTCAAGGACAATGTCATTGCCTTCAGGTACGTGCTTATATTTTACACGAAACCTTCTGAAAGTTTCTGGCATTTGTTCCTTTCATACCTACACAAGTCCAGCGTCGCACATAGGAAACATAAAAGGATATAACAAGGTTTAAAGTATTTGTTTCTATTTGCAATATTTATATCCATGTTCATTCCACATTTTTTTTTGTGAATATTATGGGCAGCTAATGCTCTCAGGTAAATGAGTCTTGGTAAACGTCAATCGCTTATGTAAAAATTCAGCTTAATTTAAAAGGGTTTTGAACGTACTTGTCACAATTTAAATTAGGTTTTCTGAAAGTGCGGATAAACGAAATACCTGTTTAGAATACATAGATGCAAACACCAATTATGTTAGTTCACTGGCACATAAAGTAACGATTCTTGTACCTGTGAATTGTATGTGCTAGTAGAATTGAGCTGTATGTTTTGTTCATAATTTTCCGAGCATTTCTTAAACAGTTTAAATGTTAACCTCAAAGTGGTACAAGTTCGAAGATCATCGTCCTCCAGCCTAACTCAGAGCGTATCCTGTGCGTTTGTTTCATCACGAAATCACATTCCACCAAGGAGTATCTTTAGTAGTCCAAAGAAAGGGAAGCCAGTAAGAGTTTTTAAAAAAAGTATTGAAACTGTAAGGAAGATGCTTAATGATGTTCCTATGAAAGGAGAGCAGAATTAATTAGATCGTCCTAACATCGTGAGGTCTCGTGTTATGGTAAACAAGTGATACTATGGTAGTTAGCATCTTCGTAAGACCTGTTACCCTTTATTGTAAAGCACAACATAGTGGTTCCTTCTGTGAGTGTTTGTTTAGCTTTCAAGGCCGGGTAACCATTTATTAATCACCGCTAGGACTTTATTTAAGACACCTTTATAGCTAGTGGTCGAATAGGGTTAGACATGTAGTGGTGTAGTTAGTGGTTAGAAGATTCACCTCTGACACTGTGATCCAAACACGATTACCGGGTGTGGTCACTCCAGTTGTGAGAAACGTTGATGACGTCATTGAGCAGCGAGTTTTCTTGGGGCAATCCAATTTCATCATTAATGTATTTCGCACTTGCCACTTACTCATCTCAGGTCATCCTCATCAGCGCTGAAAACCTCGTTACGTGCTCACCAGAATGATCATTTTTACTTTTTATTTGATTAAAATACAATCATCTGTGAAATAGCAATCGAATGTGCTATGTTGTGACATATGTTTTTGTGTATTAATCGTAGTTACTGACCAGGGAATTTCGCGGGTCCAGCGACCAGCCAACTGGACTCCCCGATCCTGTGTACACTCCTGTCTTCAGCTACTGGTTCATTTGCTGCTGCTCCAGTGAGTGGATAGTTGTACATATGAAAAGGTAGCACGGGAGACAGGGAGTGTTTTCATGCAGGTCATGCTAATGGTTCACAGTCCTCTAGGAAGAGTTTCAGTAACAGTGACATTATCCCAAAAGTGATTAACGTTTCCAGGAGTTTGAGATCTGACGTCTTCTGGAATGAATTCGCGAGATTTTCTGGTCTCAAACCATAGTTGATGTATTGTGAGAGAATGTTGCGTGGTGATGCAGGGAGCTGGTGGACGCGGAGTGTTACCGGCTGGCCTACGAGTTCGTGTGCCAGCTACTACAGCCTTCGTGCCTGCCGCGGGCGCCCGGTGAGACAGAGGACCACATGGTGCTGCCGTGCCGCGACTTCTGCCAGGAGTTCCACCAGGGCTGCGGGGGCCGGCTGTCCGAGCGACTGAAGATGTTGCTTGACTGCGAGACCTTCCCGCAGTACTTCGGTCCTGGCTCTTGCAGTCCCAAACCAGGTGAGCAGAGCGCCACTGCTCTCTGAACAGCTGCTTGCCTTCTGCAACATAGCAGAGATATTCCCTGCATTCTGCGGGTATTTTTTAACGCAATACACTTCCTTGTTTTTCTTGGAAAACCTAGCAAAAGAAAACCACACTTCCTTTTAAATTGATTCAACTGAATATATTTATTGCTGTTATTAATTAAGGATGGTGGTTTATCGCAGGAAAAGTTAACTGTTTGCTAGACTCCAAATGTATTCATTTCCGAACATTTTCTTTTGTTACTGGCATGATTCTATTTGACTAGGCCACTGCTAATTCTGGTGCTCTACGACTAAATCTCTGTGATTCGACTGTGAACAGCTACAACCTTCTACCAACCACTCAAGGCGCAGGACATTACACTGATTTGAAGAACACTCTGGCAGAGAAGATTCTAACCATTTTCCACCATTTCTGATTATAATATTACAATTATTGAAACGTAACAAGTATTACACGTGTAAATATGATATACAATAGTTATTTAAAACAATATACACCTAAAGTACCACAATAGTAAGTTATACTTACAAAAGACGCAGAAACTGAAAGGATATTTCTATGATCTCATTTTGGTTCCTAGTACTTAAGACCCAATTGCATACCAAATTACTCAATGAACACGAGAGAGTGATGCTTTCCTAGATAAGGCAGTGCTGTTATTCAGGAATCCTGGTGAAATATATATATACAGAAGCCTTCAATATCTACATATATTTATGACCACCTATCCGTATTCCACCCACAGTTCAGCTTTGCCACCGGTTTCAGTTCGCCTGTGATCCTAATAGTTTTACCATAACGTGCCCGAATGCAAACGCATTCTAAACACTACAATTTCTGCAACTACGAGTTGTAACACAAGCATGTTTCTAAGCAAATAAAGATACTCCATTTATCTCTGACAGCGACTTACTTTACAGACTTCGTCGTGCTGCTGCTGTAAATTAGACTAGAACTAGGGCAGCTTCAACATCAATCACTGAAGCATATTAAGTCAGTAGGTATCAGATTGCTTGCTACGTCATTACATTTTGCTTGTACGCTGCTATTTTGCATTAAAAATTCTATAAATCTTCCATCTTACGCTCTAAATATGTTACTGATTCTACGTCACTGTATAAACAATTATGTAAATAACTGCTGGAAAGGAAAAGTTTTAGTTTCTCCCATGTTAATAAATATGTTTACGCCAAAATAGGCTAGTTCTTTTAGGGTAAGGTCACTTTGTTTTTTCCGCGTACTTCTAATAGAAATTAGTAGGCTAGGGTTAGGAGAATGTGTGGCATGTTGTTCAACTATTCAACGCTAAGAATGATCCAGGTGCAAAGGAAACAAGACAAAAAAAAAACAATAGCTAGGAAGTCCACCAATCAAGACATTTCGGGGAAAATAAAAGAAAGAAAATATATTCAATAACAGCGTCTTTTGTTCATCGAAACTGACACATAATATCCTCTTTAGCACACGAAAATTCAAAAAGGGTTTATTACATACGTATATTAATAAAATGAAGACCGTTTGGTAAACTTAATTTATTTCACCGGTTTATGTGTAAATTATTTTGGCTTCTCCGAGCAATAAGACTCCCTCAAATGTGTATATTTTGGAACAAACAATACTGCCGAAAACCTGAAAATGCTTCTAATTGGATCCTATTTATTTGTCACTAAAATATTCTAGGTTTTCAAATACTGCAACTGAACTATCAGCATGTAACACTATTGCGAAGTGATTTTCACACATTAAATCTTCAACTTAGCTAGCATAGCTTGAGCCACGGTTTTGCTGCGAAAATATATTCGCACCATTTGGTTTCAATACTTTATGTGCAAATCTGCAGCTCTGCTTCATGGTCAGTGATAGGATGTTTTAACACTCACTTATCTTAGGGTTCTGGCGATTTACAGACGTATGATGTCACAATCAAGTTATCCTTGTTGGCGCAGTCAAATGAGAGACGTGTCTGAACAAATACACGCTGCCAGTTACCATGAAGCAAAGCTGCCGATGTGCACGTAAGGCGTTGAAATTAAATTACGCAAAAATCATTTTTCAGACAACTCGTAGCTTTAGGCAATCACAGCAGATGTTGTAGGTATTGTGTTTGTGCAGGCTGTGTGAGGGAACTGCAGCAGAAGGCGCTGTCCCCGCGAGTGTGTGACGGCGTGGTAGACTGTGTCGACCTCTCGGACGAGACGAGCTGCTCATACTGCCCTCCAGGACACTTGCACTGCGGGGTCGGCAGGTCGTGTGTTGCCCCTGAGAGTCATTGTGACGGCAAGCCAGACTGCCCTGATGGCAGCGACGAGAGACACTGTCGTGAGTATCTCCTACACTGAGATTTTTAAATGTTTGTTGCAGTGGGAGTTTACAATTAGAATTTATTGGTTTGTGGACATACGCCATTGCTCATGTTTTGTTGATCAAACTTGTGTTGAATGACAAGATGTGTTTTATGTAGTGTTTTGTTATTTTTTGTACTTTGTCATTCAACACAAGTTTGATCTACAAACCAATAAGATCTAATCTCCTACACTCTCTAACCGTCACAGTGGTATAACATTACTGCGTTAATAGCACTAGAATATTCACAGTAGCCTAGTCTAACTACTCAGCCATACCACTAACAAATATGAATGCGTCGTTTTTATTCCTTTAAATGTGTGCTCACCAGTGGCAAAGCATGGGAGTGGACCAAGATATGCGGTGCTAAACAATGACTATACACAACACTGGGTTGTCTGTGGACCCATTAGACTGGTAGAGGCGGATACACTATTCTCTCAGTAGCGTGCAGGAGGCGAGACAGAAATTGTCCAATCTTACAACCTAAGTTGGTTCCTTCATGTATATTAAAGTCACATGCCCAGATATATAGTCGAATATAGTACCACTTAACCTGAAAAGCGACCACGACATGCTACTGGTGCTCACCAAACTTATATAACCACCAAAAAATATATAAAACATTTCTTATATCGATGGATTGTTTGTTGCAGTGGTGCTGTCACCTAACCTGCCAGCAGTGACAGGCGGGGCTCTACCGGCTACCCCATATGTTCCCCAGCACTTCTCAGAAGGCTACGTCGTGTTCAATGAGAGGGGTCACATAGGCAAGGTCTGCACGGAGACGCTCAACAGGACTGTTCCAGCCCCCAGCCACGAGTCTACACTCAACACTATTGCTGTCTCACTCTGTACACTTCTCAACTTCCAGTAAGTCACCTGCTATACCATATATGTATGTCTCTCTTTATCATCAAGTGCACGCTAACAACGTTCCTTGTAGGTCTATTGTCACTTAATCACGCATATGGGAAACAGTAAAGTGCTTCATAGTATCTACTATTTTCAGAAGGTAACAAACATTGTAAAAATAAACTCAAACAATCAAATGTGGATACTCCGACTGCAGGGGTAACATTGACCGACTCAAAATATTTGTTTTAGGATTATTTAATGAATAAGTAAAGATGTCTAGTTAAGTATTTAAACCATTAAGTTTGATCCATTCAGATAAAGTTCGCAATTTCTTCACTAAATAGCAACAAAATAAATATCTTGTTTCGGTTAATATTACTCCTGCAGTCAACTGTCCATATTTGACGGAACTAAATTTACTTCTTCGGCTGACTTATTGAAAGTTATATGCGAAATTCTTTAATATTAGGTATGTAATTTTTTTTACTCACCTTACAAAAAACCAACTTTCAAGTTCTCCGTAAGTTGAAAACGCTGCTCAAAACTAAATAATTTCATTGTTTCGTAATCTATGTTTAATTTCACAATTTTTTCTCGCGCTGCTTTCGACGTACTTGAAAGTTAATGTAATGATGCGTAGTAATATTTATTTAATTTTGTATCAGTGAAAACAGGTTATTTGGTTACTCACGACATACTCTCAGTTATGGGCATGATTTACTAACATAAAATATCATCATAAATATGGTAGGAGAAGGGTTCAGAACCCAGCAGGAAAAAAAAACAGGTTGCGGTTGTGATCATTTTAGCTAATTATATTGGTGATTGGTTGTTTGACATCCATACTATAGCAATGTAAGTGAAACTGGGACTTGACGAAATGTTATTGAATCATCATGGTACATACTATACCGAACCTATAAATTATTTCATTTCACATCCATATATTTATAAACTATTGCAAAACCTGTACGAAGATATTTTGCTTGATACTGTCAAAATTGTGATTTGATATATTAATATTGTAGTGCATGCAGTTCAAATTAAAGACAAGAAATAGTTTTAAATAAATGTTTAATGTTTTTTGCAGGAATGTGACAGTGGTGAATATAAGGAAGGACCAAGAGGATAACGTGAATTATGTACACATGGAAGACCCCATGGCTACTGACATTACTTTTGTTAGGGGCCACTGCCCTTCGAAAGAAGTCCTGTATGTTGGCTGCTCCGACATGAGTAAGTATCAGGAAATTGAGTGATGTATCACTCGCATATCACCTAATTTTATTACGCATACGACAAAACTCACTTACCCTTCCCTAACACATAGTCTGCATTAGATAGGCTGTCCAAAGGCTCCTTGATAGTTGGTACGAAACTTCAGCGTTCAAATATTTAGTGCTTTAGCCGAAATAATTATACGTGCAATTAAGAATTATGAAACAAAATTTCAGGTGGGTTTCCTATCTAAGGTATTGAAAGTCAAGCTGCTATAATAATATAATGAGATGTTATACTAACATTAGTATACTACAGTTGAATTAGGCGTAATTTAACTTTCACTTAAAAATTTGGGTTTTTTTATATGTTTTGTTTTTAAATTTGAATGCTTTATACGAAAAAGTAAAGACGTTATGCCTTTTATTCACTTAACAATTGAATACAATTTCGTTGTAACTTTCCACACTTTACACTTAGAAAACATGTTTGCTTCGAACACTCAGTTGCCACTATGACGAAGTGGGTTCGATTCCTGGAGGGTTCGTGCCGATTTCCGCATGTGGAAAAATTGGCAAGAAATGCTGGTAGCAGGCAGCTTTTCTCGGATATCTCTTGTACCATAGTGCGAGTGCGCTTGCATTCCGTCGCTGCTCCGCCCACATTTCAAATCATGCACTTTATCCATTCTTCAGGTCGTCTGGGCGACGCGCGTCTTTCGAGCAGAGCAGCCGGCTCTACTTTCATACCGGCCTTTCTCATCGATGGTGACCATGCCTAAGGCGGAAAACACAGTGCGCACTTTCATTACTTTCCCACAACGCCAGAGATAGCGCTACAATAACACGTTGGACTCATAGTCGGCAAGACGCGAGTTCGATTACCGGATTTAAGTTGATTATGATTTCCCGAACCACTCCAGGCGAATGCTAGGACGGTTCCATAAGGGTGTCCAAGTGGGGGAAAATTGAAATCGTAATTTTATATTTATATGAAATAGTGATAGTTTTGTAGACGTTACTTGGCAGAAAATTTCCCTCTTACAAAAAAAATTAGCTCACCCAGTTTTCCCATAAAGGGTTTTAAAAACCAAATTTTTACGTTTTTCTTTCTTGTAAGGCACAAAAACCAATCGAACATATTAAAATTAATAAATATATTCACATTTAAACTACAAGCCACGGGATATTACTTGACGGAGATAAAGATCCATTTTTAAAAAAATTTTGTATTTAGTAGAAATTGCTGAAATTTTAGATTATTCTGCTAATTATTATCAATTATTTCTAAATATTTTACGCCAAACAGTAGCTCGTGCCATGGAGTTACGAAGTTTTATTTTTTTTAAATTTCGTTATGTTAATTGGTTTTAGTAGGTTATGAGAACAAAAATAATACTACTTTAGTCTCTGAAATGCTATAACGGAAAAACTGGTTGAGTTAGATTTTTTCTTCCCAAAGGAAAATGTACTCGCAAGTAATGTCTACAAAACTAATGCAATGTTAGACGAATATGAAATTACAAATTTTATCCACTGAACGCCTTTAAAGGGGCCGCCTGAGCGAACGTTATTTGCGTGTTCGAGGTCTAGAAGTGCGGAAGCGGTAAGGGCGAGACAGCACGCGCATCGCACCTCACCCTGGTCTCTAGACGCAAGACACTGAACTGGTGTGCAGTCTTCTCGCAGACAACTCACCTCTATGAGACATTCTGTGGTGACCCCATCATTTTATTACGCTGTTTTAAAACTGAAGGTATACTGTACACTCCTATACCATTGTAAACATTATGCGCCAAGATTTTCTTTCCAAATTGGAAACACGTTTTCTCCATTTTCGCCCGCTAGAAAATATGCTTTAAGGTCGCGGTTCACCTCAGGTTTCAACGTCTTATTTAATTTTTATATTTGTACCAGATATTTTTTTTCTTATTTTAGACATAAATTGTGATTTAATCTTCCTCTTAGGAAATTTTTGTATCTCGTATAGTTTTTGCGTAATGAGTCGTAAACGTCAAAATTTGCACTTTATGGTTTTATGCACGCCGCTAAAACCAACTGACATACCAAACTGGAAAAGTCCACAGTGTATAACAGTGTCGTAGGCTGTGATTTGACACATATAAAAGTAAAAAAATATATATATAATTTTGTATTTTTAAATTTTTTTTGAAATATTTAAATTTTTATTTTAAAATTCAGCCTTTTTTTTATTAAATACTAAAATATTTTACTTTTTGTTTTCATATATTTATTATCATAACCTACCACATTGATATACACTGTGAATTTTTTTTCGGTTTGGTATGTCGGTTGGTTTTAGTGGCGTGCAGAAAACCGTAAAGTGCAAATTTAGACGATTACGACTCATTACGCAAAAACTATAACAGGTACAAAAATTTCCTAAGAGGAAGATTTAGTCACAATTTATGTCTAAAATAAGAAAAAAAAAATATCTGGAACAAATATAAAAATAATAAAAGACGTTGAAAACTGAGGTGACCGACCGCTTAATGAGTAGTGGTGAAACTGAATTGGGTATACGCACATCTTTAAAAGCTATTCCTTATTAGATATTACTCATGCGCGTTAAGAGCGCATGGTACATATTTCAGTGCTAAAAGCATCAGTTCAGAATTGTGGGTTTCTGGAAGCCAATTTGCAAAAATTAAAATAATAATAATAATAATAAAACAGCAATTCCAGACAACAGTTTTTGCCAACTTTCTCGAGTGACGTATATCTGAAGAACAAGACACAGACTCCGAAATCTCGTACATTTAATTGCGGCGCAAGAGATCATGCTTAACAGATACATACATCTGGGTAAATGTTTGTACATAAAGTTGGCAATTATGATTATCATAGATTGTTTTGCAGTTTTTCTAGAATACTCACTTTCAAAAAGTGTAGATCTCAATGGTAAAACTCAGCTCTTATTTATCTACCACGCCCTCTTAAGTAGTTTTAGAATAATCCTGTAACGGCCGTAGCTCTGCACGAGGCTCGGCGGCCAGAGGTCCATCTTAACATAGGCCATGGCCGATTCCTTTCCTAGTTTATATCCTTGTGTAAAGTTGCGTGCAACCTTATCTACTGACCTCGCTGTGGACGAGACGTATAGCCCAATAATAATTAGTTTCCCACAAGAGTGTTGACTTATTTCTCGCCGAGCTGATGCCAGAGGACTGGTGTTGTGCAGGATGCGGCCTGCAGTCGACGAGGGCACACAGGGGTGTCGAGGGTCTGGGCAAGACGGCCGCACACGGCGACTGGCCCTGGCACGCGGCGCTGCTCAAAGAAGACGTCCATGTGTGCGACGCTACTTTGGTCGCCCCTCAGTGGCTCCTCACCTCCGCGTCGTGCTTCCAGGGGTGAGCGGAACCAATTCATACCACTTCTTTACAGCTGGTTCGTGATTAAGTCAGCACTTATGAAACACTAAGTCACTCATTTTCATTCAGATAATACATAATTTTATGCCACTTTTTAATGTAAACAAATTTCTCAACCAAAGTGTATAATAAATTGTTCCGAAAAGAAAAGTAAACGTCTGAGGTTAAAGTAAATAATTATTTAAAATTATTATTCTAGACGACATGGTTCTCTAAAATCCTTACTTTATCACAAACCACCTGTACGTTATACATTAGGGCCTATTTAAGATTATTGAGTTACTTTACTGTCAAGCATGACTGTCATAAACTTTTGGTAACACTGTAATTAAAAATAATACTTGTACAGCATTGCAAGAGTGAATGTATATCTACGATAATACATACAATTTATAACTGAAAACCAGGAGAATGTCTCAACACACTTGAAAATGAAATCCACTTATCTGCCATCAAATTTTGAGTATACACAGACAGCAATCACAAAGTGATTCCCAATGCCGTAACTCACTGAGGACAAAAAAATTCATCCAGTTAAGAAATTTTTGTTGTAATTCGTGAAATATACAGGCTGTTACTGAACAACACCGAGAAACTCCGGCAGGTGATTCCTTATGAAAAAACAAGCAGAAATTATACTTTGCATTTTTCGTCTAAACTTAATATTAAGGGAGTGTCGAGACTTTGAATATAAAACTTTATAGTTGTATTCCCCCAAAATACCGGAAACTAAATGACATAAAAAAAATAAATATTTTCAGCACTTCTTAATGCTGTTGGTACCTCCAAACTACCAGCAAATACAACTTGATACCTTCCACCTTTATGAAAATAATACGGGTGGCTACCCTATAATTGCTTACAACTGTTTTACCGTCAGGATTTTCGAACATTTGAAGATGGTTTATTGAGAAATGAGACCTGTGTAACAAGAAAGGTCCTCTTGTTGCAACTGAGGACATACCGTTTATGCTCAAAACACATCTGAATATTCGCGCAGACATACAGGGCCTAGAGCGAACATCCATGTGATGTGTGCAGCGTACAGACGATGGTGGACATTCACTGTAAATAACAAGTACAATACTGTTAATGTCGCAGATCAGTTTCTTACTAGCATTCAGAGTACATGTCGTAGCAGTTGTGAACGAAAATGGTAGGTCCCAGGCAGCTGAAACATGTGCCGGAGTTTGTCGGTGTTGTTCAGTAACATCCTGTATAATATACTGATTTAACTGCGTATGTATCGTCAGTACCTTAGCAAACATTGACATTAAAGCATTTGTCCACATTTGCATAGACTTAAATGTGTAATTGGGAATAAAATAAAATAATATGTTAACCTTCGTAGGTAACTGTTAGCATTATAAAATTACCTTTCCTATTGTGACTTTACTAACATAATCAAAAATGCTATTTTTAAGGAGATTTCCAGGCACCAAGGGGGGCGTGGTGGCGAATGGTCAGACCTTTCAAACCAAGGCGATCAGGGGTTCGATTTCCGGCGGGGACAGTCCCCGGATTTTCGCAAGTGGGAATCATGCCGGACGATTCCGTTGGTCGGTGGGTTTTCTCAGAGATCCCCCGCTTCTCCCGCAACTTCATTCCGACGGTGCTCCATACTCTCCTCATGTCACCTTCACGCTTAAGAGTTAGTGGACGTGCCGCGTGAGACGTGCTGTAGAGTGGTATAGAAAGTATTCTTTATTGTATGACTATTAAAATTGTTTCCAATGTGTTTATCTACGAAATGAAGACACACTTCAAACTGTGTCGCTATGATTTTAGAAATGCCGTTCGCCAATTAAAACATTATTTCCAAGCTCCTCAAAAGTGATAAAAATTACTTTTTCACATTGCTGTAGCTGTGAAAATATCAACCGTAATCGGAAAACCAAATCATAGAAACCTGCATTGGACTTTACCACATATTTTTCACAAATAAAATAATAGGGTCGTCGCTCGAAGTCCCATTGAAAAACGGTTTCTACGAAAACACTGCGCTCTAGTTTACAACTTCGCGCCTAGAGGCGATAAGGGGTTTGACTAACGTGTTATATTCGACTTACAGCGATCCCCGTTTCTGTGCCTCGAACATTAAAAAAAAGCTAGCGTCTACTAACTCTTAAGGCCAAGATGTCATGCGCTGACCAATATCTCTCAACCACACTCAATTACTAGCCTCATGAATTATCGTACGGTGACATGAGAGTATTAGTATTAAAAAATGACAGTACAGTACCTCGATCCACGGTTCCCGAAAATTGTGTCGTTATATCCGAACAGCCAATTTCGACGTAAAAAGTTAATAATTTTGTTTGAAAGTGTGTATTTTGTTTAAAGTTTGTGTTTTCTTTTTGATTGGGCCGGGCGAAACTCCCAGCACACACAAAAACGTCAAATGGGCCTTTACATACAATCACCACATACACTATATACAAACCTTCCGACGGCACAGGTCCTAACGAGTCCTAACATATGATTCTTTATTCTATGATTCCGTCTGTCAGTGGCGTCGGAGTAATGGCTGAAGGTGACGTAATCCAGGATAAAGGGTGGACGGGTTAGCTATGGAAGGTAAAGTGGAATGGATGAGTAGAATGGCCTGGTTTGAGAGGTCCGTGATGTGGCGCTGTCGTCGGACGTGTCACTAGTTTAAAAGCAAATAAGATTCTTCAAATGGAAAATTTATATACTGTAACTGTAAATAGAAATTCTAGGGATGGGACAATTTCGCGGATTCAGTGACCTGCAAGCTGGAATCAAATATCCCATGCATACTTAAGCCCCGAACTTTTGTCCACTAGCTGCTACTCAGTGGAACAGACAATGAACGAATATACGGGGCTTGAGTACACATAAGACAATTGATTCTAACATGGGGGTCATTGATTTCGCGAAATATTCTCATCCCTAAGATACCCTGTAAGACTATGTTTACCGTTTCCTTGTTGCCAAAAAAAGTTTTAAATCGTTAGCGACCGAGCAGATTGGGTCTGTATGAGTATAAATCACAATTAATTACACGCATTTATTTAGAAAGTAATAAATTTTAAGAATTAAATAATGTTTCAGAGGCATAAATATATTTTTTTAGTACCCGACCGTCCGACGTAATTCTTTGCGAAGTTGGCGTAGCGGGATTTGGGGGCTCGCCAAAAAAAAAAAAAAAACGCCTTCTTTATTCTGTGACCTAGATCCTTCGTGTGATAGCAGATGGTTCAGAAACGTGTAAATTATGCAGACATTTTAATATGAAATTACTACCACTGACATGTATACGCATTATCGAAACTAATATCAAACGAGCTGTGAAGATCGCGGTGTGCATATTGCTATGCACTCGCGAGTCGCGAGCGTATTTTTTTAAAATCCGATTTTATTGCCTTCGTCTTCACATTATTTAATGTTTTTTGGTCTCGCGAAATCGCGAACATAAATATTTTTTTTTATCATTATGCGGCGGTATTTTTATTGCATAATATTATCGCGATGCTACTGTCGTTATTTTATCGCTATGGACTCTCGCGTGTATTTTTAATCCTTAGATTATTTTATCCTAGTGGTCTCGCGAACGCATTTTAATCTATTTTCGTTTTGATTTTCTTTCATAATTTCATCGCGAATATCTAGGCGTCGTTTTGTCTCTGTGGACTCACGAGTCTGTTTTAAATCAATTTTTATTATTTTTATTTTGTTTGCACTCTTGTATCGTTTTAGCGTCGCGATTTTTAATCGATTCTTATCGCGGGTTTCTTTGCGTTTTCATTGAAACTTTTTTTTTTCAAGGAGTGTGTGCAGCGTTTCGTATCATGTCGTTGTCACGTATGTCGGTGTTGCATATGTCGGCCCTACTCGGCAGACGCGCGTTTCAATTTCAAATGCGTTCCAGCCGAAGCTAAAGTTTGTATCATCCATTTTTTTCTTTTCACAGCTGCAGCTCACTAATTAATGGTGACTGCAGTGTGTTATCGTTGCATGCTAACAAGTATTATACATAACAATAAATTGTCATTTCTTGCATTTTGTATAACTTGTTTATCTTCCGAACATCAGAATTTATATTTATTTTGCCGGTTCCTGAGGATATCGGTAGATCGCTGGTCTCGTTAGATCGAAGTTCTACTACACCTAACATTTATTTTAATTTTTGTAGCACACCACAAAAATGTGTTCCGTAGATATAAGGCAGAAGTAAGTGATACACATTATGTGCATTCTCTGTGCGTGTGTAGGCCCTACACATGCATGAAGATAACACGACATTGTTTTTGTGGAACTGAAGGCATGTCTGATGACAGTTTAATCCAATAAATTTATTTATACAATATTTTTTGCACGATAGCACGTTAGAGTCAAATTTTTATATTTTCGTTACTTATTTTTTCATATTGATCTTTGTGTCACGTTAAGACTATGGGTTCCTATTTAACTGCTATGAGGAATATTATTATTTTTTAATTCTAAAAGGGAACACACGTAATAAAACAATTACATGTATGTGTTGAAAATGTTTACAGTGTAGCCTATTATTTTAAAAAAATAAATTTAAAAAATGGATTAGCTATTGATTTTGAGAAAATTTCTGTGGGTCAATAACTAGCAAAAAATTAAATTATAGTGTAAAAAACCCCCGCTTTCTTTTATCTATATGAACGGAAACTTTGAAAATAATATTTTAAAAATAATGTTTTTTTACAGAGGTAGGATGTCCCACAATTCAGTATAGCCTTAATTTTTACTTAGCTTAATGTAAGAAAAAATAACCGACCAAAATTAATTCATAATGAGTGTAACTTGACGAACAGCTGCAATAAAAATTTCAGATAACTCATATAAATTTTTTGCTTTGAAAAAAAAAATTAGGATACACAGTAAAAACACTTTCTGCACATTTATGTGGTGGTTTTACAATATTTGACATCTATTAAGTCATGCTCCAGCTGTTTTACGTACATAATTTTCAAAGCTTAAACTAGGGCAGATAGGCCTGCCACAAATCTGGAAGGAAGTTTTATTCAGAATGTGTTTTGCCGCGATTGCCAGTTTTTTTTTTTTTCAATCCAAGAAGTTATACGGTTTCGACTAAAAGTCAGCTGACAAAAATGTCGTTAGTTACGTAAAACAAACAAGGTGTACACCATTTTAAACAAAAATACCAAGCAGATTTTGACATACGTTCTCGTTTAAGCTTAAAAAATAATTATCGTGAAAACACTAGGAACAGAAGAGCATAGCTTTAAGATTTGAAAAATAAAATCCCGAAAAAGGGCGTAAATAGGAACCCTTGTCCTAACCGAATGTTTAAAATCACTCGTGAAAACGTGCTGGTATTAAAACAATCAATAATGTAAATGTGATCAAAACATACCTGGTAACTGCTGTAGGCGAGTACTGGGTGATGGTGGTTGTTGGTTATTCCATTGTGACAAGTTAGTTGATCTTTGTCAGGCAGCCGACAGAGGTGGCGCAAAGGTAACACGTTGGACTCGCATTCGGGAGGACCCGGGTTCGATCCCCGATTCCGGCCATCCTGATTTCGGTCTTACATTGTTTAACGAAATCGCGAATGCTGGGATGATTCCACAACAATGGCCATGGCCGACTCCTCTCCCAGCTCCTGTCATTGCACCATGTTGTGTATCTCTGTCTCGTCCGTAACCTTGCTGTCGACGAGACGTACATCCCACTTTAAAGTTAACAGTGTGTGTCTAACACTTAAAATAATAATAAATAATAATTAACGTACTTGTTGCGTCTATAGAAGTAAACTTTTGAGTGAGTGTGAGATTTTTTGGTCAGCGCTGGTGAAGGTGGCATGATGTATGGATCAGTGTCGGAACGAAAGAGCGGGGGAATAGGAGATCCCCTAGAAAACCCGCCGACCAACGGCGTCATCCGGCACGATTCCCACGTGTGAAAATCCGGAGACCGACCCCACCGGGAATCAAACCTCGCCTTGGTGGGAGGCGAGAGGTCCGACTATTCGGCTACCACGGTCCCAGTAAAGTTCTGAGAGTTTGTTTACACTAGTTTTTAGTTACTTAGAAGTTTTCGTGTTTAAAATAGTAAAGATGAAGGCATAATGGCTCACAGAAAATTGTAAGTAGTGTTCAGTTTATCCTGAAAAGCCTATATCAAGATATGATGGTTTATCGCGGAAAAGCTTGACTGTTTGCTGGGTTTCAACGCACGTTCAGCTTACCATAATATTACTGGCTTTCGCTTGTACGTGAAGACTGAGCCAATAAGAATCCCAGTCTTGTAATATTTGATGCATGTTATTGGTCTGCAGACGTATATCACCCAATCATACATGTCACAAGAAACTACTGTAAAAAAAGTTAGTAATATTACTCAACGTATGTATGGTAATATTCCCAAACCTTGAGAGGGAAATCTGATTTCCGAATATGTGTGGAAATTTCTGCAAGGTAGTGTTTTCGCCACACAAACCACTCAGAAGTTTCGCTCGCGCGTTATGTCAAATGGTCTAGAGGGCTGCGTCAATATGTAATGGAAAAGTACATTACCAGTTGAGTAACTTTCCTTGACACGAGTTGAGTAATTTTCTCTCACTTGTAGAGGTAATTAGCTTCCATTACATGTAGAGTAAATTTACCTTAATTTTTTTACAGTGCTGGCGCAAATAATGTTCGCGATATATCATCGTCTATATCTTACCTTTTACAGGCAGCCTAAAGCGCAGTGGGTAGCACGGCTCGGCGCAGTGCGGCTGGCTGGTAGCTCACCATGGCAGCAGGAGCGCACAGTGGTCGGCATGGTCAAGTCTCCAGTCGAGGGCAGTACCATCTCCATGGTGAAGCTGGACAGACCCGTAGCTCTGTCTGACTTCGTCCACCCCGTCTGTCTACCGCAGGAAGGAGCGCCCCTGCCGCCCCCGCACTCCGCCATCTGCAACACACTCAGCTGGGCCAGCAACAGTTCAGTGCTAACAACCTTTACAATAGTTACCGCCATATGATTAGGGCCCGGATAATTTCACGGATTCAACGACCTGCATGCTAGAATCCATTGTCCTATGCATACTCAAGCACCGTAATTAGAATACACAGTACAAATCAACTGAACACAATTGTGCTTTTTTTTTTTTTCGGTCTCTGCTCTCGTTTAGGAATAACGAAATAATTATCAAGAAAGCAGTAGAACTGATGGTTCGTAGTCTAAAAGGGACGTGCGAAATACGAGGTATTTTCTTCCAGCAAACTAGACTGCAAACTGCTTTACATTCTCTAGATGTCTCCCATCGGCTCAGCGTCGACGCCTGACGTAGAGATCGCCTCTGGCTAGGGACCCTGGATTTTCACGAAAATATTTCTGAACCAACTTGTTTCGGTGCCTTACGTGCATATCTGCTGTTCTGATTCATGATCAGTGATTGGCTGTTTTAACTTTCAAGCGTGTTATTTTCCGCAAATCACGGTGGCGCGTTGCCTGCGTAACTTTATTCTGATCGCTACAGGAGCGCAGTCTACCACAATTTTCATCATTTTTATATTTTTTATTTGTACCAGATATTTTTTTCTTATTTTAGACACAAAATGTGACTAAATTTGGCTCTTATGAAATTTTTTTATCTCTCATGGTTTTCGCGTAATGGCTTATTAAAGTCATATTTTGCATGTTTCCGTTTTTAGGACTAGACTAAAACCAACTGATATAACAAACTCAAAAAAATCATAGTGGATAAAGACATTACAGGCTACAATGGTGTGCTTATAAAAATAAAGAATAAAAATTATTAGTATTTAAAAAAATTTGAATTTTTAAAAACATTTTTTAGTTTCAGAATTTTTTTAAATACAAATAATTTTTATTCTTTATTTTTATGAGCATGACATTGTAACCTGTAATGTCTTTATCCCCTGTGATTTTTTTGAGTTTGGTATAGCTGTTGGTTTTAGTGTAGTCGTTAAAACGGAAACATGCAAAATATGACTTTAACAAGCCATTACGCGAAAACTATGAGAAAAAAAATTTCATAAGAGCCAAATTTAGTTACATTTTGTGTCTGGAATAAGAAAAAAATATCTGGTACAAATAAAAATAAAAAATTGGTGATGAAAATTTCCGTAGACCGCGCCCTTAAGCGTCACCAGTGCGCAAAGACATGCTGCCAATAACTATGACGCATCGCTGCAAATGTGAGCGTTAGACAAGGAAACCAACTGTTGCGAAAATCTTTTCGTGAAAATTCAGGGTCCCGACTGCAGAGAATTGACACGCGTAACTGATATCTCGTAGAGGCTCGCGGCCAACACACTCACAATATGTGCTCAGATACATACAGGTCAGTGGAGTCTAGTCTGTAACCTAATAATAAAGCGAATTTTGCATTTCTCTGATTATTTATCGTAAGTGGAGATGGTGAAATTTCGCGAATTCAATTACCTGCATGTTAGAATCTACTGACGTATGAATACTCAAGCCCTTCCTATTCGTTCAACGTCTGCTGTTCCACTGAGTAGCAGCTAGTGGACAAGTTGTCGGGACTTGAGTATGCATACAATATTTGATTCTAACATGCAGGTCATTGAATTCGCGATATTTCAGCATCTATAGGTAGAGACCTGAAAAATTCGCGTTTTCTTTTAGGCGCAAGCTAGAGTTCCAGCAACTATAGGTCTGTATCACGATCACAATTGGCCGTTGACTTACTCGACACTTCCTGGAAGTAGCTGAGCCAATAATGAAACTGTAACTATATACAGGCCCATTACACTGTGTCAGCGAGCAGCTAATAAACAGCTGCTGTCTACACGATTTCACAAATATTCTCGGAGGCTATCCTACAGGTCATTGAACCCGCGAATTTTTCTGGTCTCTATCTATAGGTAGAGACATGCAAAATTCGCGTTATTTTCTGACAGCTGACTAGACTCCAAGTGACTATAGGCACGTTCGACGTCTCCCGCTGGCCGATATTGTCGTGACTTGCCGCGGAGAATGCTTACACGGTAGAGAGGCCAATATCTATAAAGACGTAACACACGTTAATGACAGCCCATAAAAGTTCGTGGCCAATCGAACCGCAGAATATGCTCTGCCATGTATAGGAAAGTGAAGTTTAGTCTGTTACCAAATGATAACGCGAATTTTGCACGTCTCTATCTACAGGTAATCATAAGGTGAAAGGAGAGGTAAACATTACATGTGACTAGGTCATAGTTACTGACATGCTATACTTCATATTTTATTCCTCTGTTCAATAATCAGAGACCTAATATCTGGATCCAAAACATCTGCTTCGCTATTTTTAGTAAAATGGTCTGCAAGTACGACATAGTTCTTTAGTGTATCCAACTGCCTGCCTGACTGGAAGCATGGTTAATAGATGATTCTTTTGTTTACGAGTAAACAAGTGTCAAATAAAAATGGGCTTTCGAAATGGCGAAAATGCGGAGTAATGCAAGCTGTCGCGTTATAATGGAAAGGGATTAAAGTCTTTCTTCTTTGCTCTCATGTTTTTTTTTTTTTTTTACTATTCTGTGCATGTAAACTTTATTTACCCTCTGTCTTGAGTAAATGCTTCAGTCTCTCTTCACTGTTTCCAAAAACTGCAAAGTAATTACTCTGCGAGAATTGTAAATTGTTTATGTCCATTATTCATTATTCTGACAAGTAATAAAGGAGGTTTTAAATGGTTGTGACGTTGATGGGGGGGGGGGGATGGTTAGTTGTTTTAAGAGAAAGAAAAATGCCAGCTTTGTTTACAGCCAAAAATTGGAAAGTACTAATAATCAGTGATATACTATTAATTAGACTCATTTTCGAAGTACACTTTGGCTTATGAGATAAATTTCCTGCCTGTGTGTGGGATTGTGTGTACGCATCTGTGTGTGTCTATGTGTGGCTGTATGTCCCCTCCTCCTCCCCCCAAAAAACTTTAGACCTTGATTCGAATTCCTTGAACTCGATACACATATAGTATTTAGGAATCACTTCTGATATTTATAGTTTTCGATCACGCAGATCCTCTATTTCGAAATGAAATCATAGGATGCTTTGTTGTATCTGGTATCTCGGGAACAATTTTACCTAATAATACCAAGTTTTGAAGTTTCAACATTTCATCATCTAAGCAAAGACACTGGAAAAGTGTAATGTTATAAGTTCACTATTTTGCACAATCTTATTTTATTTCTGGAACATTTAAATTACTTCAAACTTAATTTTACTTCATCGTAGTTCGTTTACTAAGCTTTCAATTTAGTACTGTTTATTGCTTATGTCCGCTATTTTGGAAGATAACACTTGTACAATTGAAGGGATTTTGTCATATTTGGAAAACTATTAAACTTATTTAAACTAAACTTTTTATTTATTCAATACATAAGCCAATATTTAAAGGCAGCACAACAAGAATAGAGTCTGTATGTCATATTTCAAAACAACTGGTCCAATTCAAGCCATATTTTGCGTTTTGACATACGAGCTTCGAATTTAAAAAATAAGAAAATTAGGTAGATAAATAATAAGTTTTAAAAATGTACGGCTATGAAACAAACAATAAAGATTCAAAAGTGTGTAAAATTGTACTGAGTTACTTTATTCTGAATTGCACAACACTTTTCCAAAATTATTTTGGAGAGAATGTGTGACATAGATCAGAGTAAAGGCAGTGATGGCAGATAGAGAACTTGAATTTCAGTAATTTCTCCTCGTGACGTCTGGCAGAATATGAAATAATGGCGATAGAGTAGTTATCTGACTTTGTGACAAGCTAATGTTGTCATTATTGCACAGGGGAGCAGCTGCAGAGAATCGAACTGAAGCCGAGCTCCATGCAGAACTGCGAGAACATCAGCATCCCCACAGTGAACAGTTTCTGCACAGATCCACCTTTCCCCAAGAACGACTGTGGCGTGAGTAGTCATCAGATCAAACCTATGATCCTAGGCAGTGAATTAACTAGTAGTGATTGGCAACAAAATATTTATTTACAATAAAGAATAAAAAATTATACTTAACATACTGTACCACGTTTTTAAAACGGACAAAAAGTAATAAATAATTTTTCCTGTGGAAATTTTTATAAGATTCCAAATAAAAAAAAAGGGGGGGGGGGCTTGCATTAGATAGCAGAAAGGCGTGTAGATGGTAGCTGTCGCTGATAAAATTCGCACAACAGTTCTTATCATTTGCTGTGCAACAAAATTGCAAGTGAGTTAGGTGAACTATCCATGCGTACGCCCTATGCTTTTTTTTTTTTTGTTTTAAATTTTACAACTATTTTCATAGGAAAAAATGTGTTAGACATTTTGCATTTAGTACATTAAAATAATTTTAATTAATATTATTTTACACGTTTTTGTCTTGTGTGTGTGAAATTCTGCTATCATGTGTTCTAAAAACGTGGTATGTCAAAAATATATGTTTTTTATTATTTTTTAAAAATAATATTTTCTTCTCATATTCCCTGTTATTTTGCATCTATGTTTAAAGCTTCAAGTCTCTAGCTCACCGAGAAGTTATTTAAAATAGATTAGACAAAATGACAGACAAGAATGTTGCAGTGCAATCCACTTCTGAGCTTCGTTAATATTTCAAGTGTTTAATTAATATTTCAAGTGTCTAGTCATTGTTACCCTAGCTCACTGATACTAAACAGACACACGAACAGACGTGAAGGTGAGGCTATAAAACGCGTTAGTAAATATGCTAAATATTTTCCGAGCGTTTCTTTATAGTTTGTAAATTTATGTGTAAAAAAAAAACAACTATTTTTGTGAAGTTGAGACTCTCACAGTTAAAACTCGTATTTGTGTGCATATGATTTTATTTTGCTAGCAGTGTTCATTGGCCCTGTGTAATGCTACTCGAACGTCTCAGTAAACTTGTCAGGGCTTCAGACGGAAGTAAATATGGAATTTAATTAATTCCTTTCTAGTTGAGTTAATTCCAAATTCAGTTTGTACTGCTTCCCTTAGTCCACTTTACCGCACCTTTCAGTTGACAGTATTTGCATTAGCCTCTTCATAAATGTGAAACAAGAGTGGCACCCCAAGACTGTGCAAGATTGCCAGTAATTTATTTAGAAGAATATTTCTTCAATGAAACACAGTATTGGAACCGCTAATAATTTTTATATATTTTTATTTGCTAGAGTAATTTTTTGGTAGAACTACGTTTTTTATGGAATATGTACAGGCCGGAGTGCATTAATGTTGCGTGGTATTCGCTTATGGAGAAGTAAATCGATAACGTGTGTGAATATTGTGAGTGTAAAGCTAATCTATAACTCGATATCAAACTTTAATTTGTTAGATTTTTTTTTTAATTTTTGACACAATTGAGTTACTCATCCCATAAAAAAGTTCTTTAAATTTTGATTTTGGAAATAAACATGATTTTAAAAATTGTCTTTAGGGTATCATTTTCCTTACTATATTCACTTCATTGATATAATGAATACAAATTTCGACTAACTTTTCACTGGCAAGCAAACATCGTAAAATTAACGCACTTCGTCCTGACTCATCATGTACATAGCCACAAACGTAAAGAACCGACAAAAAACTGCTAAATTATTATAAATAAAAACTTCAGTAGCTAAACACAGAAAGCCAAAAAGAGGTAGGATATTAAAAAATGAGAATGTATTAATTAACAAAATATTTTTAAAAACATGTTTCAGCAACAATTTTTTGTTCTACTTCATCGAATGTGGGCTGGTGTCTTATTCAATTTAGCTACAACATTTACACAACGAAACAGTTTTTCGTTGCTATAAATACTGAAGCAGGACGTAATGTTTCTAGGAAGAAGAGTATGCTGGAAGCCCAATGTTGTGCACGCAGCCCGACAGCAACTCGTGGACTCTGGTCGGAGTGAGCAACTGGAGGATAGCGTGCTCCAAGATGGGCGTGGAGAGGCCACGGATGTACGACAAGATAACATCCAACATTGACTGGATACTCGACACCGTCAGTGCTGTGTCGTAACACACGTGACACTTGTGACTGCAGCACGTGGGACATACAATTACGCAAAAAACGTCAATTGAAATTTCCAGGGGTTTGGAAGTCACTATGCAAAAACTAAATAAAAAGAGCTATTGTTGAGAACAGGTTTTGCTAACTTCACATGCGAACATTTCCCAGAATAACTTATTCGTTCCGCGAAGTTTCTTACGCTACAATCAAATGTGCGAAATTTTGTTGTTTGAGGTTGTGCCCCAGAAATACCTCGCCCGAAATGTTGCCAAACATTGTTTTTATAGCAATGCTCTTTTCTTCGTTTTACTTACTGGCTTAAATAAACCTGCAATTTTCAATTAATGTAGTCTATTAACATTTGTTTATGTTCCACGCCCTTTTAAGAGTCCGACGGCTCGCTTGACTGACGAACGTTCTGGCAAGGACGTACCAAGATTTTGATATAAACTGTTCTTCCTACAAATTAAGCGATGATGTTATCCCATCTACTTGCTGTGGTTGAGAACACCGTGCGATGTGATTCTAGAAGATTGAAGCAGTAGGCCTATATAAATACGTACAGCTTGCAGTTTCAAATAAAATCACTCTGGAATGATGGATATTTGTGTGAGAGATGACTATCTCTAATAAAGGTACCTGTTTGTTACTTAATAAAATAATAGAAAGCTTGTGTACAATCAAAATGACATTCTCTTTACAAAAATTTGTATGTAGATTTTTTACTTAAAAAATTACAACTCTTAGGTCCACACAACTATGTAATAAATAATTTAAATTAAATAGCATTAATATTGTTACAAGGTTCATGTTTGCAATTTTTATTTTTTTTTGTACTTCTTGTGTTAAATGAGTCATAATTTTGCAGCAGGCCTATCTAACGAAATTGTGATGATTTGTTTTGTTTTATGTGGTTATAGTGAAGGGAAACAGTGTAGTATACAAATATTGATTGCTTTGCACCAGTGAAAAATGAAAACGCGTAGGAATAAAATATTTTCAGGACTAGAATAAAAAAAGACTATATATGATACGTTATAAAAATGTGCGAGATCAGTGCTTCCATAAACGACTGAGAAAATAACTGTGATGCAAGTTTTGTGTGTGTTGTGTACAGTGGATGTTCTTTAAAATGTAACTGAAACAGTGAAATTCGGATTGATCTCCTGGTGAAAGACATTTCAATCGAAAACATTGTAAACTTTGAAATAAAAGTATTTGAGACAATCCTAATTTAACATTGTCGATGAGCATTAACAAAGACCTCAACTATTTTGTTAGTAATAACTAATAGTTGAAAATCAACAAATGAGATTTCTGTACTTCCTTTGTCAATTTTATAAAAAATTACTTGCATTTTAAGGTTACGAAATGTAACTTATGCTTATGTCATGAAGTGATTAGCTTACGCTAGTCTATTGTAAAATTTTTACATTACCACCCCTAATGTATTAAATGTACGTATTAGTGTTATTTGTTGCATTTACTTGTGATGTAAGTAAATGACAAAGAGTAACAATATTTTTAGCTGTAAAATTAATATTTTATCTTGTGTTTTTGTACCATAAATTGTTGACTTTTACGAAAATAAAAATTTTATAAACCTTACAGATATGTGTATTTCATTATGTTTTTATTTATACTTTTAAATTAAAGGTTTTGTAAAGCTATTTTCGTCACAAATTGTTACACAAGAACCTACTGCTTCAATTAAAAATAGTTTGGTTGCACATACAAGTACCATTTATTCTTGCATATCCAAGCAAAGACAACGAGCAAACTTGTAATCATGCACTTAAATGCATTTATACAGATAAAACTAATAACAATGGAAACCTAGCTATTTGAATAAAGAAAACATATCACGGAGGCAGTTCTTTGAAGATGTAACATCATAACATAAACATAGAAGTAGCTTAAAAAAAATACAAAAAGTTTTAAATTGAGAGGCTCTTAAGCACCAAAACACTTGCATGGCTAACTTTGGAAGGTACAGCAGAAAATAAAAAAGTATGATTTATACTCAAATGTATCATTACTATATATTTCATTTCCAGTAACAAGTCAACTTTAAAATAAGTGTCAAAAACAATTTGTTGCAAACAATCTGCTCAAATGTTAATCTCCCAAAACTGTTAGCAATGTTGAACAAAAATAATTCATATCATTTTAATAATTAAAATTTTCAACTAAATTACTTAAACTTTTTACAGTATGAAAGAAATTATAGATACAAATTTTTAATTTTAATTTTTACTTTATTTTTAATGGCGTTTGAGTTTTTACTGGGCCTATATATATATATATATATATATATATATATATATATATATATATATATATATATATATATATATATACTGAAGTTCTGCAGTTTAATATTTAACTTTAGTATACAATATTATTATTACTATTATATTAACCTTCAAACACTTAAGTTTAAAAGTGAAATCCTTTGCACGAGTTCTTATTGACTGAAGATAATCCAAATTTCATTTTGTATATCAATTATAATTAATTTAAGGTGCGTAATATTTAGGTATGTCCAGCCTTTACATATTATAGGCGATTCGGGATAAAGTAAGCACTCATAAAAGCCCTGCTTAGGTTCTGTTTTATGCCAATTCGTATCTTTCCGCGCGTAACGGCTGACGCCGCGAAATGTCTTATAACCTCTCTGGACACGGCACTTGATGTTTGCGCGTGGAAGATGAAATGTGCAGTTAGTGTGAATCGGTACAGTTTGATACAATATAGTCTATTAATTATATAAAATACAATTATATCGATTTCGATTGATTTTGTTTCAGTATTGTTGAATTTATATACGAAAACAGACGAAACTATACTGCGTAATTGATCTGCCAACCACACAAGTAATAAGGGAACTATAGTTTATGTCGAATTATATGCAGTAACGGCTAGTGACATTTTTCAAAGGTTAAATCTCTAGTGCTCAATTTATCCCGAACGACTTGTAACATGATTTACGTTAAAGACAGCGTGTGTGAAAGGACCATATAAATTAATCAGTTTTATTAAATTTTTTAGTGATTTTGCATAGTAACATAAACTTTATATCAACAACCACTGGTTATTACTTTTGTTGACATCTATATTTACTGTTTTATTATTATTATTGTGATTATTAATGTACTTAATCTGAATGCGAAGTGTTACGATATAGCTATTCCAGTTCCTAAAGAATGAAAACAAAGTTATACAATTTTTCATTACTATTACCGATAACAGCACGATTTGTTTATTAAAAACGGGAATTATCAAGTGCCTTTATTTTTTGATTATATTTCTTCTGATTCGTAATTTTTCTAGTACATTCTGTTAGCTAACATATTTAATAAATTTTGTTTGCGTTCAGTAAGTATTTATTTTATTATGATTGCCGGCTCGTCTTCAATTGAAACAGGCATTATCAGGTGAACTATGTTCTACTGATTAGCGTATTACTTATGTAATTAGATGATTTAAATTTTTTGATTCTAAGAGTCGTTTTTATTTAGTTATTTTTGTCATATAACGGTAAAATAATAATTTTTATAATGTCTTTGAATGTTTCTTGCAATGGGACATAATAACGTACTGTACTAATGTGGACATACGTTATTGCAATATTATGTCGTCTCAGAAATCTTAGAATGAGACTAAGGAAAAACAAACAAACGGGGAAAAAAAGAGAGAATACAAGTCTAGTTTGGCTGAAGTCAACACATCCATAAACCAAAACAACAGAACATGAAAGATCCCATAAGGGATCAGTCAACAACAAATTTACTTCACTTGCAGACGGGAGCAGATGTCAGTTCCCTAAGCGTCGTGAAAAGTCGGTCTTTAGAAATGTACTGTGTTCTTTTGTGTCGTCTAGTCTGTTGTTAGTGACGTCCTCGTTATCCTGTCTTGTGTCCAACTTTGTCTTCGTCCCAGTATTGTCTGTGCTGTCTTAACTGTGATGTCCTGAGTTTTACAGAATATCTTGTTTTGTATTTCGAAATTTATTTTTGAATATTTATTTTATTTTACTACATTTGTTGTTGACTAATTCCTTATGAGATGTTGCATGTTCTGTTGTTTTGGTTTATGGAAACGTATACATGTATTATATTTATCTATTATAATATTTAAGTAAGTTTAATATTATAAATGTAAGAGTGGTTGCCTGCGGCTTTGCCCGCGTTGTGTTATAGAACAAAACTGAGACATTTTGAATATACATGAAAATTTTAAATGTTCGCAGTTTTTTTTTTTTTTTTTTTTTTGGGAAGGGGGCATGAAATTACATGAATAATACAGACAGTTTGGTAATTATAGGTAAAAACGAAAGGGATGTGTCAAGGACGATGAAACAAGCAAATAGTGTTACTAAACAGGTCCGGAAAACGACGGTTTTCCAGTTACGATGTATGGACACGTGCAAACATGGCAATGCTATTGAACGTGTACGGGCATCGACGCAAAGACGTGCTGAAGCCTGCCTTCACATGACCGGCGCCCATTTCGAGCACTTGTTGTAATGTCTTCGTCCACATGTGCAGCATTTTGACATTTTGATCCTCAGGAACACTGGTATTATAACGTTCCTGTCGTAATATGTCATGTGTCATTTTGGGAAAACCGTTGGTTTCCGGACCTACGATTATTAGCATTATTTGCTTGTTTCACCGTCCTCGACACACTGCTTTCGTTTGTACCTGTAATTACCGAACATCCTGATTGATAAGTTATAGTTAAAAGAAAAATACTTAATATAGCTCAGGTCATTGTTTTATGTAAGTGTAATAAGTAAGAGTAATAAGAGCTGAATACCACACATAAAACACATCCACTTCCGATAATCATTACGGAGTTTAGTATTAACATATATCATGTATGAAGTAATTGTATACATACCCACCTGCATACACCTAAACACGGAACTTGATTAAAAATTCAGCTTACTTTAAATCCCACAGGAAGTGTACTTTTTTTTTTCGGAACGAAAGGTATTTTATCCGTTTAATTCAGGAAGTAGGAAATCTCTAATTTTATCAAAATACGTTCAGCCGTTTGAGCGTGAATAGGGAATTATGGAATTATGGTAGATGTTAAATAGCTATCACACAGGAATCGTGCATTTTTGTAATGACAATAAAATATTTTGTCAATGTAGACCCCACTAAATAATTTTGTGGTGAACGCCAAATATTTTGCAATGTCCACGAAACTTTTTGTTGGTAAGTTTATTATTTTGTAATCACCAACAAAATGTTTATTGAACACTGCAAAATATTTGGTAGTGTAAACCACGAACATGCTTGGAAGGACTAAATTGACAAACTATTTTGTAGCCACTACAAAACAGTTTTATCTGTGCAAATTATTGTGTGTGATATTCCCAGACCTAAGGCACCTTCATACTAAATTTCTTCAAAACCCGTCAGCCATTTTAGAATGAAGATGTAGTAACAGAATTACGCTCCATATCTATCCTATAGGAACCGTGCATTTTTCCGGGATGAAAATTCGCCTTTGTCACTCTCCGGCCCTTAAACTATCTCTATTAAAAGAACCATATCTATCCGTTGCTGCGTGCAAGAAGTACAAACCAACAAGCACACTTTCGAATTTATAATATTAAGTAGGGATTAAAAAGTTGTTGACATACACAATTTGGTTGAAAAGAACACAATAACCATGTATTCGAAAGTCCTGCTTTACCGTAAACGTCCTCCACAACAAATGTATAATTAAGTACATTCCATGTTTCACATGATAATGTTAAAACATTTAACACTTGATAACAAAACTTTCGAGTCATGACATATGCAGTAAACTCGTTACATGAAGTGTGGCAACATACACATAACTTGTTAAAACTTCTAAACAAGAACAAGTTTAACAATTATTGGCAAAGTGGCGTCGTGCGTAGTAGTACCTGGTACAAATTCATTTTTTTTAAACAAATCTATATTCCCTTTCAGTGCTTCTAACTAATAAATAAATGATAAATTTTAACATCTTAATTGTATTCAAAACATTTTCACGTTAATCAATCAGTTACATAAATGTTTTCAAACCAATACAAAAAAAGTTCCGATTCCTTGGTAGGCGTAAGAACCAAAGGAATCCTAAAGAAGTACACCAAAACCTAAAAATACGGTGCAATTTCGATGGTTCCTACTGTACTTTCTGAAGATAATGTGACCGCTACGTTTTAATCCCTGAGCTACGTCTTGATGTGTCGACGCACGACGGACTTTCTAATATAGACTTAGTTTAGTACGCAGGTGGCGAGATAAAATGACAGCTGATATGACACTAAAGCTGGGTTCAGAATGGTGGGGAGCCATGCACTGCAATCCTTGATCATAAAATTAGTGTAAAATAGTTTAATTTCTAGAGATTTTTCTTTCTAATGAAAATGTGAAACGAATACGTTTTCAAGGCGTGGTGTATTGTACTATTATCTAGCTATGAAATGTCACCAGAAGCTGCGAGAGATTGAGTGATTGAATTTGTTATTTTTCAAGCTGGGAATTACTAAGATAGCTACAAATCCTATTTGTGGATAATATTGCTTAAAATACGCAATTATCCTAAAATATCATTTGAATGTTTATTTGTCCAGAATACGTTCACACTTACGATTTAATTTAGCAGGATGTATATATACCGTACCGTTCCAGTAAATTTAGTAAGGTTTCCTTATTTATTTTACACTTCATCATCTATACATAATGCCTTTGTATTTATTTTATTAACTGTTGTTCTTTGAGAACAGATGCTCCACAGATAAAAGATATAGGAATTATACGTCACAGCATATAATATTTGTTGACCCTCAGTTGGTTTACCTGTATGGCCCTTTCCCACTTTGCGACACAGTGAAAAACGTTGTTGTCGGCTACAAGTTCAGGTATGTTAAACCACAAAATTCAATTTTTTTTATTTAAAAAAATTTAGAATTTTTTACATATTTATTTTAAATTTCAGCATTCTTATTTGAACGTAATAAGTTTTTATTTTTTGTTTTTATGAACGTACCATTGTAGCCGGCGATGTCTTTTTCCACTGTGAATTTTTTCAGTTTGGTATGCCAGTTTTAGTGTAATCCTTAAAACGGAAACATGCAAATGTTGACTTTAAGGTGAAAGGGGAGACGCGACTGGTGTGAATCAAATCCGCGACGCGGCGTTTGCATGCATTATTTCGTAAAGCTTGCGCGCGGAAGTAAACTCCATTTCCCCTACTGTATTGCTTACCTGAAGCTCTGCATCTGCGCCGCGTAGTCAGGCTGGGCGTGCTGGCCTTGCCACGGGAGAAGCTTGTATCATGTTACACGTTATCAAAGGCTGCAGGGAAGATTTCTATTTCACAGCAGCATACCTTGTCGTGGCTTATAAAATGTATACGGTAAATTTGTTAATGGTACTTATGAAACACAAAGCAATTAAACTCAGCCAACTAATTTTTTCAAGGAACAAAAATGAGAGGGCAGATTTTCATCCAGCTACTTGCATTCTTCATTTACAGTATACTGTTAGATACACTGAGTTTTACAAATGTATTGTCTTACACTGTACGCGTAAAGCCAACATTTCTTCACCAGCGACGATATACTTAATTTATTACTACAAAGACGATTTCAAATCAAGGAAGTAAAATAACGTGATGATTACCTACTTTTTTCATGTTTAACGCACACAATCGATGAAGAGCGTTTAATAGTTTAGTAACTATATGTTTTTCCGTAACACTCTGCAACGCATTTCGCGGACTAGGAAGTTGTGGCCCATACATTTAATTTATTTAGTTTTGTAGGAGTAAATTTTTTTTAACAAGTACGGAAAACTCTTAGTCTCATAGTCACCACCCTTGTAATCCATGGCAAAAGGAACGCGTGTTCTCTTTTCTGATATAAGATATTCATAGGAAAACGTATTCAACAAAGGGACTGCATATAATTTGAGGGTCTTCGAGGCATTACATACGCCCGGCAGTCGCACTCGCTGTTCAATAAGTACGAAAAATTATAACAATTTCTGTCTTCAGAAAAATTTAAGCAACACAATTAAAACGATTTTTAACAAGATGGTTAGAACGACTTTACAATGTCGGTTTAAAATTTTTTTAAAATTGATTACATAATTCAAGAGCTACTGTAAAATTATGGAAATCATTAGTTTGGCAGGACGATTTCTTTGACCCAACAAAAATGTTTTCTTCGAAGACAAATATACATATTACGTTTACAAACTCATTTTATTAGGTCTATTTAATCTTCCTGAGTAAATTTTCATACATTCAACCGAATTTCAGCTTTCGGAAACATAAGTTTGGTAGTTTGGAAACAAAGGTTTCAGTGGCATGTTTACACAAATTTGTGAAACTTGGGTTTTGAGTACCACTAGTCCGCCACCTTACGATGGTGGTAAATACTGAGAGATGAAATATAACGTATTGGGAAAGGAAAGGTAACAAACATAAGATTTACTATGTAACATTAAGTATGTTAGCTTAACCGTGGTGTATTAATATAATTTTGTATAAAACTCTTTGAAAGGTAAATATTAATAGGAGTGCCATTATAGTGAGATGTTCTTGAGCAATAAAGTTGAAATGTACGCTGTTTTTGCTGTCCAAATTGCAGTCTCAATATGATCACTGCAAAAACCGAAACCTCGGATTGGTCAACCTTTTAGGGCCCCCATAAATTTTCAGTTAGTATTCGTGTAACTCTTGCCAAATTTTGGCTATATACATACTTTAACAGCAAACGTAAAATTACTTATTTGCTTTAAATTTTTGGCCTGTAGAAGTTCTTATAGTAGAAAGAAAGAAACGTTACAGAGAAAATTATTGTCTATGGTGAAAATATATATTTGCCAAAGTTCATTCAATAAATCTTTTTGTAACCTAAGAAATTTTTCTTGTATTATTTCATTCTGCTATACACAATTTTCGTAAAAGTATCAATGTTAAAAACTAAACTCTTATTTTAGTATATACTAGCAGTCCCCCGCGGCTTTGCTCGCGAGTATTTTTCGTAACTGATAATATTTACTTTAATTGAAAAACCTCTTTGTACACAAGATTGGTACTTCAGTCATCAAGTGTTAGAATGTCCAAGCGGCTAGTTGAACTAATTCTGCAGAAGGATAAGTAGCTATAGCTGTCCATGCGAAAAGCAGTCTTAAGTTTGTCCCTGCCACTAACAGCGACTTCGCCTGGGCCTTATTTAT